>JABASI010002023.1:0-21430 GCA_019776505.1 Tomocerus nigrus
GTAAAATTGGGTAATTGTTGTTTGTCATGTTCCAGAAATAATCACAGAATTGCATAGCATCTTTCAGAAATAATCAAAAAATTGCATAGCATCTTTCAGAAATACTCACGATGTGGCATGGCATCTTTCAGATATTCAACGACGATATTGTATTGTCATTGTATACATTTACCTAAACTAGATAATACTAATATTTTTGATATTATTATGAAATGATAACATTTATTTTATCAAAACAATTGACTTACCTTTACAGTCGATCTTGGAAGATTTATTCAATTTTTGGAGACTTGAGACGGTTTGAGTTATAGATGGCGATTTTCAACTCCACGAAGAAACACTTGAATCTGCTTTGTTTGTGAAAAAAACGATTGAACTTCTTGTTTGTATGTAGTTCCTTTGTTTTTATTTGTAACGTTCAGTTTCAAATAATGCGGGTGCTTTGTTCACTTCAACTTCACTTGGCATAAATCAAGCTGTTTTTCTATGGTACTATGCGTATTGCTAGATTATGCCCTGCATAAGAAATGAAAAATAAATAAAAGACCGACGAGTAGTAGGCAAATAAATACCTAATATTTTATACCTCCTTTTATGATTTTTAATTACCGATTGTATAGTTGGGTTGTGTCACTTGTGTTTGTGTCCACTAGTACAAATACCATCACTAGTGGTGGTGGCTGGTGCATGGTGGCTGCTATCATTAGAAAGAGGAGATTCTAACGTAAAGATTGATACGTAAACAGTAAAGGCTAAAGGTTTTCTGTGTTCTGTCGATTTCGAAATTCATCCCAAAGCATTTTGCCCAAATCGCAATCTAAAGCTTGAACTTTTGTCGGCCTGTAACATCGGAATTTGTTCTATGAGATGAATCCTTGTTGGACATTTAAAATGGTATTCCTAAGTAAGTACAAAAACAAAAGATGTCTAAACGTCTTCGTTGGGGTCTATATAAAGGACTTTTAGTTTTCATTTTCACAAGTCTCGATATTTTTCTCCCACCTATCTTTAAGTTAGGATCTCTTCTTTCTAATGATAACAGTGCCACTTTGTTTTATCTTGTCTTAGGAATTATTAGCCTGCAAACGTGTCTACAAACTGTAAAACTTATAAATATTCCAGTACCTATGTATAAGAGATACAGATATTTGGGCAGCTATACGCATATTATGTGCGTAGGTATAATATTATATCGTTGTTATTGTAATCGTAATAATAATAATTATTATTATTGGTAAATGATTTGCTATTTTTGAACATGATCATAAATCATAATATTATGCATTGAATGGACTGAATTTTAAACGCTACGTAATAATTATAGACAAACTATAATTAACTGCAGTATCCAGCCAGTTATATAGATATTATCTTTCCTTTATTGTGTGCTGAAAAGTTAGTGTATATGGTAATGTTCTATACAAGGCTAGGGTACCTGACGTGAATTAGAGAAGCTCACAGATGTAGAATGAGACTTTCTCTGCATATGTATATGATTCAAGAATATCAAGAAGACCTAATTAATTCTTCCAGCGTAATCTAAACGAATTAAATTACTGTGTAACCTGTGTCTGTGACCTAGCGTGACTTAATATGGAAACACTCTGTCCGAACTCATGCAAATTGCAATTTACACGTATATCCGAAGACGATTAGAGCAGAGGATGTATTTATTTATCACATGTAACACATACTTAGTGCGTTATACCACGCACGGCACGGTTTTAGCATTTGGCATTCCTCCGGCCTTCTTAGTGCCTTTATTATTATTAATATTATTTATGCACAGATGTAAGTATATCAGTATACAAATTACAAATTCCTATATGCATGTGACTTTTTAAATATAGCGTCTCAATCACTTCTCCACAATGTTATCTGTAGCAAAGCGACTTTTTTACTGCCAGTACGGTAGCCAATAAAGATATAATTATGTCCTGTCATTCAAAGTTAACCAAAAAAGTTTCAGACTTAGCTCCGTAATAAATCATTTAAACTTAAAGGGTGAAAGGGCAACATGACCATTGCACCTCATCTCTGACTCTGGCTGAGATATCCTCAAATCCTCATATCCTCCTCTATATTAGCCAACAGCCAAGATTTTACCTTACATCATTTAAAAAATGACCGAGGATCGAGGATATGATGCTGGCAGATGATAATTTTAATTCTTATCAATGATAAATAGTTTATTGTATTGGAGTATGTGCTAAATGAATTCATTATTACTACCATACATATATTTTTATGTTCTACAATTACACCGATGATATACTGAAGTGACAAAGTGTGATTTACGTGAAGGAAACACTACGTAAAACTAAAATATCGCATGACACTGCACAAGGTTGGCAATGTTGATAGGTTGATACTAGTTGGTAGTACATTACATTTGGAAGTTTACAAATAAATGTTCATTGGAAGGAAGGAGCAAGGTGAACTGATTTTAATAGTCGAAGCATCTACGATCACGATACGTGTTTAGATAGCCACATGAAATGAACAAGAGATTGTTAAGCAGATATATATTATATCAAGATACATTATTGCATGAGAGATTCAAGCTGGTTCTTGAACTGTGTACAGCACTGTGTAGACGAAACGATTGTATTATTTAGATACGAGTAGATATTGAGACATCTCTTTTTTGCATTAAAATATTATGAAATAATAATTTTCTTTCTCAAAGATAAATAAAAGTCTAATCAAGACAAAGTTTCATTGATAGCACTTGTACTGTACTGCTGTATCCTCATTGTCGTCTGATCTTAAGAATGACTTCATAAAACAAAGTGCAACCTATACAATTTAGCAATCGATCATTACTATTTATCTTCTCGGCACAAGAACGTAATTGTAATGACCATTTTGCACTCCAAGGTGTATAATATTTACTCACAGTTTCAAATGTGTCAACATTGTGTTAGGCTACTCACACCATTTGGCGAGACATAGCAAAGAAATTGCAAACAATAAAGGCACCTCCACGTTCGTTAATGGGAGTTATATAAATCTCAAAGCTCCAGTGTTGTGTGTAGTGCATGGGCTGTATGCGTAACAAGTAGGAGAAATCAAAAATAAATCCGTAATCAGTGTCATGTCCATGTCAGACGTCACATTAAACCACTTGAACTATTATTGCATTGCCAGCAGCAGCAGCGCTCAGCCAAAGTTATTCAGCCTTTCAGCCTTAATGTCAAATGCGAAATATACGAAATAAAAGCAACAAAGAAAATCAGAGTGTAAAAATGCAGAGAGAAAAAGTGATGTGTTGAAGTTAACTTATGTGTGTGGGCTATAATTTATTTCTGTAAGCACTATCCGAGCGTCTATTAAGGTACTTTTGCTTATTATCTGCTGTATCCTCCAATTGGCAAATGCTAGGACGAAATCTGTGTACATAATAAATGTACAAGGTAGGTACCTACTCAAAGAGATAATTATAGTTTTACTCTACTTGAGTTGAGATAGAGATTATACTACGGAGAGTGGAATATTAATATAAGAAATGTTGCCGACTTCACCATCCAGTCACAAGTGAATCTCGATTGGGAGCTGTGCTGTGCAATGCTCCTCTTGATCTTGGTCTTATTCGATAAAAAGATTCTTCTAAAAGCTTTCCATAAGACAGTGACTGATCTGTAAATTGTAATCTGTACCTGATTTTTTAAAGTAAGCCACTTCTAATAACTTTCAATTTTACTTCATTTTGTTTATGTTTGGAAATGACATGTTCTTAGAATGTGTTTCTACTGTACTTTTTCTAAAAAAATATTTACATGCAAATTACCTTGAGAGTTCTTCGCCTGATTTTGGATCTAGCCTTTGTTCATATGCCCTTTTTGTACTTAAATGTACTGAATAGAACCCTGCACTCAGTTTTTAATCGTGGTTTTAATCTAGTACAGTTTAAATTAATTGATTTATTAGTATCCTTCCTAACAGTGGAAGTAAAGTGTATAAAGCCATCATGAGTGAGCATAAAAAACGCTTGCTAAGGAAATAAAGAGGGTTAGGAAATCGCCTACTCCTTTTTTTCCTTGTGAACATTCATGTAATTAATTCATTTGCGAAAGAGTCCAATATTAATTTATCTAATCTGAGGTTGTGTTAAATTTTTTGCAGAGATGTCACAAAATTGTAGCCACACTCGCAACCGACCATGCTCTAGTCATTCAAGAAGCAGCTGCAGTATCATCAATGTCAATAATATCATCAACTCAACCAACAGCAACAACCTCTTGAGGCCAAAGTCATGCTACAACACTTGGCTTCGGACTACATTCTTTCTCCTTATATGCTTAATACTCATCCTGGACGGGTGTGCTAATGTTGCAGGACATCCCACCAAGTCAAGGTCAAACCATGATTTCAAACATTCCTCTAGAACGCTTTCTAGACTTCAGCGGTCGCATAAACAGGTAAAGACTAAAGACTTGATCTATATTTTAATTTAATTTCGACTTAGGTATGCCAATTAAAAGTATTTTGAATCTAACGACATGTAGGCTCCAACATGCTAATTATCGTCACAAACATTTAAGATCTTGTTCGGTTTAAATTGTAATCTCTGTAAAATACAGAATTACAAAATGGTTCATTACAATCAATTACATTTTAGCTTAGAATCCATAAAAGTCCAATTTTTTGTTCGTTTCTAGCTACAATTTATTTTTCTTGTATTATTTTATAGACTACAGAGAGCGGATATTCACTGTCAATCGTCAGCTCCTTAGATGTTCTTAGACAGAACATGGTTCTGGAAATGAAAAGACAGCACATTCGTCACGCTAAACACAAACAAATAGAAACGAATAAAGAAATTCTAGACAGAATCGGGTGACGCATCAAATATACTTTAGCTATCACACAATTATTGGAATACCTCTTTCAAATTATACCATTTGTATTAATATTGCTTTATGAAATCATCATAATTTTATGTATCATATTATTCATATTATATCTACGTAAATTGGTGTTCATACGAAAATTAAGTTTCTTAAATATCACTTGCTTTCGTCATTGGCTTGTGAGACGTTTAATAAACTGCTACATGAATTGGAATCTAAACTAAACTAAATCAAAAGTTAATTCGCATAAATACCGCCTATATATATATCTATGACTATATGGTCTAAGATAGTTAAGATTTATTATTAAGCCAAGCCTCAGACCTTAATCACAATAAATGTAGAGGACTACGTGACTGTGGTGTCATTAGACGGAATCGCAGTCACGTAGTCTGCCAGATATCGCCATTCTGGTATTGATGAAATAGTTCAGTAATTTTCCATAACTTTGAATGCTAAAAATGCATTTATCTTGTAGGAAGAGTGACAAGGAATGCAAGAAACAAAGAGTTCTAACTGGATGCAGCTGTAGCTCTCTAGATGGGCCAACAGCGCAATTTAATTCTCGTTGAATGTAGAACAGGGCTTGTTTATTTATAATAAATAATTGTCAAAGAACGTGGCCTTATTTTTTACCAAGAAGTTGACATGATTCTTGTCATTATCTTTATACTTTGTCCTTATAAAATTTTATGATTCTGTCATTCAGTATCAACCGAAATTGTAAATTATTGTCGAAGCGTGAGCAATTTATGGATGCAGTTTATCCATACAGTACTTATTTGCAGTTGCATCAAGCACAGAAGGTTCTACCACAGGATGAAATAAATATTTATGGTCATCTGCTAAAAATCAGTCTCGTGTTTCATGGCTCTCTTTATGAGCACTGATAACCGTTCCTACTTATTTAAAATGTACGAAATACGTTAGAGAATGCACGTACCACGTATCTCATAATATTATGTACACATTTCTTATGTCTTAGTCATTTTCAGTCATTATGTCATGATTTCTGTATTTTATAGTTTGCTATATTTACCTTGTTAACAAAGTACATAGTACACACATTAAATACCATTCGCATATCTTCTCTATTTTTACATTACATGATATTTATTTTATATGTATAACTTCATTCACGAATAACACACTGATACTTGAGATTGAGACGAAACAAATGTCTAAATATTAACAAACGCCTTATAAAGTACCTAAGTATTTGCTAATCGTACTATTATAATAATATTATTATTTATATGTACATATGAAATATGTCCTTACAGATGCAGATATAGCATTAATGACAACTTAGAAAAGCAAATACAATTGATTGAATCTTTAGGAAGAACATGTAAAAGCCATTGCTATTGAAAATGGTCCGATATCAAGCAATAATAATAAATTACATTCACATACATTTCATATGACACTGTTAGTGTAATTCCTTATAAGCATTATCTCACTATTTATATTATAATTGATGTTAGTTAGAACTGTCTACTACGTAAAAAGTGGGAGTGAAAAAAGGATGGGGTAGCACATGCATAACCAGAATATATTAGTAGCGAATCTGATGTTTACGAGTTGTGATACGACTATACTGTCAATGACTTAACCAGAACAACTACCTCTACAGATAAAGTTTACTAATGGTAAAACATAATAATTAAAAGTTAGTACACAAGTGATGTCATTTTCTTGCTGATTTGTAGAAATAGCGGTGCTATACAGAGCATACAGTGAAACTGTGAAACAGGCAATCGTAAACATCATATCCGTGAAACATTTTTGTATGAAAAGTGTACGTTACCAATTTTAGCGAGTATGATAAAAAGATCTTTGCATTCATCATTCACTATTAGCCACTCATTTTAATCCGATAGATTGAGATTGAAATGCTTAATATTTGCTAGCATTTTGCAGAGGTTCACGGAGAACTCGTATTGATGATTTCGTATCTGGGGGTGTGGAAAAATCGTATCGGGGAAAGGATATATCGTATTTGGGTGTGGAGAGACCGTATATGCAAATTGAGGCAACGTGTAAGAGGTCTATACGGCAGCAAGGCGAGCTAGGATTAATAATTATCCTAAGGACACTTTGATTAAGGAAGAAATTGTACAGGAAGACAAACATGAGCTATCAAAAGTAGACTTTCTGTTATGTCAGTACCCAGATACGATATCTCCATATGCAAATACGATCTCTCCACACCCAGATACGATTTATCCTCACCCCCAGATACGAAATCATAGATACGAGTTCTCCCGATACCTTTTGCAGATATCATGGTTAAAGTAGTCTCTAGTTAGTAAGTGAAATGTAAATCTTATGTTTTGTGGAGGTATATGTAGCCAATGTAAGAATCTTGAAATATTTAGATCAAATAAAAGTATACACTATACACGCAATATTAATAAATAGTAGGTATTTGTTCAGGAAACAACAAAAAATGTTTTTATTTGAACAATTCTGAATTTTTCGAAAGTAAAATCAGAACATAAAGTTAGGTTATACTAGAATCAAAGCAAAGATAAAGCATGCACAATTACACAACAAAGATACAGTTACCTAATGAGATGTTTTAACTACGATGCAATGATGCAAAGCTAAAACTCTAATGATATGAGTGTGACACAGCGCACTGCTCCGAATATATTTTGATGATCATTACAGGAATAAACGAAGGAGAAATCAACAGTAGATACCTAATCTTTGTCTAAAATACACGTAGGTAACATTAGTATGGATGAGTGTAGAATGTAGACTAATGAAACAAAGTGTTAAAGCGCATAGATAGAGTTTGATATTATATGCATATTTTTTGTATCAGTGAATCTGTATTATAATATTTCTCTCCCTAAATATAACCCTGACTAAGAAGAATGGTATGAAGACAGACATCCCGTCGCATAGATTCCTAAGTTGAAACTCGTGCGACTAGACCGTTTCCTTCGTCTCTGAACTGAAGTTAAAGACAAAACCTTAATTTAGTTTTCTTTTTGGGTTCAAGGCTACTTATTTTCGTCTTTTATTCCTCAAGATTCACCGACAGACCAATCTCATTTTCGGATTGAACTACTTTCATCGAACTTATTGCGAAAACGTACATCATGTGCAACTATATACCTATCCATCTACTTATGTACAAATAATACAGTGTAGAAGAGATGTACACATCTACCCACACACAGAGAACATCTTTTACTTTGTACATATGCACTTGGCATTACACAAAGTAGGGTTATGTACGAATGTGTGAATCAGATAAGTCCTGTACATGGAATACTACGGTTATATACTACAGATCTTTGGTGCTTTTAGTAGGTACATCCATCCATAGGTAATAATATTTCACTAACAGTTCGTTCGTATAGGAACTTTCTATACGGAGGGTAGTCGTCATTTCAGCAGAGCAGGGAGGGACGCCGAGGTTGAAGGGAAAATCATTTTATCTCGCTTTCAGTTTCTATTCTACCATAATGTAGTTTCGGGTGTCTCAGTCCAAATAAATACTAAGTGTGCTCGTTTGACATTGAAAAAAGTATGTCATACATTAATGTTGATAACCTGCTTAGCTCTTTTTCACTAATGCAGATTACTGCAACGTAAACGAATTAGTAAACCCTTCAAAAGAAAAACCAACAATAAAGCATCTTCACTACCATGTTCATATAAGGAGAGGAAGTGACTACACTTTTCAAAACTTAACGTTCAAGTGATTTTGGGTGTTACTTTTTATATGCATATAGACACACTTTACAAATTTTCTGCCTCAATTCAACTGAAGCCAAAGGCACAGCAAAAGCCGGTAAGTAAACATTAAAAATATTCTGTCAATTGAATTTCAGAAAACTCAGATATAAATTGCATATTTACTATTTACCAATAGATTCTGACATGACCAGACTGAACAATATAATAGCTATGTGTATAAAATTTTAAACATGTCTGCGCTAATAGAAATAGTAATTACAACTACAGCCACATTCATTATTATAAATTGCATGAAGAAGACATACACAGGTAAACTCCCTAAGAAGCTTTGCAATGCAGAAGAATTTTTCTGAAAAAGAAAATCCGATTCATTAACTGTCAATTCTTTAGGATCATTGTACCGCAATTTAGAGGGTTGAGTTTGAGGGTACATTGCATGGCTATGCCTCGCTCAAAACCCCTTGGTTGTTAATGTCTCCGTTCCAGGCAAAGGAAGCCACGCCATTGAGCAGGGGTTTACTTCAGTCGTTTAGCATTTCTGGAGAGCATACGCTAAAGTTAGTAAAGTTATATTGACTATAGTATGCACATAATATATACGCATCCTACACTATCAGTTTAATGCAATACTTATCTGTGATCTCATCACAGAATACGATATGCATAATGTGGTTGTATACATGTTAATGTGCTAACACTAAAGTGAAGTCTATGCGGTTAAGTTTAGAAAAAAGTTCTCTTGTTGTATCTACTTATTTAATAGTAGTAGAGTAGGTATACAATATAAACATGTTATAAAATTAGGCAGAGGAGAGAGATAGAGAGACGAGGGATTATTTGGGTGTATATAGTGTTTAGCGTATCACTTAATAGGTACATGTTGTAGGCAGTTGGTAGAAAATGGGTCCTCTTCTTTAGACTTGTCCAATATTATGCGTGTATGTATATAATATCATATAGGCAAAGGTTCACCAAATGAAGCCAAAGCGCAAAGGCAAGCTAAAGCTAACTAAAGGAAACTAAAGTCATATTATTATTTATTATTATTTCCATTTAGCTAAAGAAACGTATAGATTGTTGAATAGATCTATGGTTTAGGTGCATACTGCATACATGTCATACAATGTTCGTAAATTACATCTGGTACACACATATTGGTTGATTTCATATAAGTTGAGGAATATTATAAGAATGGGAAGGAAGGCTAGAGTTTTGAGAGAAGAGCTTTTAGGAAAAGTCTATTCTGCTGGTGAGGAGTCGAAACGAGAATAGCCAAAGCCAAAGCAAAGACAGCAAATCAACGAACTTGGCTTGGTAGAAAGAAGGAGAGAAATGAGACTAGTCGACGGAGGGAAAGCCTGCCTTTTGTCTGCTCTGTATTTCTCCCTCGCAGCATCACCGCTCGCTTGTCTTCTTTTGCTCTCTAAAATTCCCCTTTTCCTTTGCTCATCCTGTCTGGCTTCCCTCCCGAACTCTGCTCCATGCTAGAACAATTCAAATTCCTGGAAATTTCACGAAATTACGACGGTTTTTCATCTGTTCAGAGTGGTAGCAGAGGAATCCGAAGCGGACGGCGAACGGATGTGCACGACGACGGATTTTCCAAGAGGTGGATTAGGCGGGTGACTGACACATAAAAGAAGATCTCTCTATCTAATCGGAAAATTGGTTACACCATCATCGGCTGTATCTCTCTCGCTCGGTTGGATAACGGACAATCAATTCCCCTTTTATGAGTCTTCTCGCCAGGACCAAATATGGACTCGACAGGAAAAAGCTGATATTTTCTCCACTACTCCTGTCAACAACGAAGAGTAATTGTCCAGCTTTCCTATCGGCGTCTTCCTCAACATCAAGTGACGGTCTCGAAGAATATTATCAAGATAGGGAGAAAAACAAAAAGATAAGAATTAGTTCAAGATTGCGCAGAGCCAGGTTAAGGTACAATAGTAAACAACAGGCCAAAGAATCTAACGGCAGCAGCAGCAGCAGCAATCATCGTCAAGTTCGTAGTAGCACTTCTTGTAGTAAACGACCTCCGTCAATAAGGTAAGATTCAACATATAATTTTAAAAGTAACAACCGAACTGAAAAAGTTAATATTTGATTAGTAGTTGATATTTACTTAATGCTGCTGGCTGACTTCTCTGTCGGTGAACTTTGAGGTTCATCTATCCTGCCTTTGCTTTGCTTGGTCAACATTAACATGCGTTACTTTTTTTTACATTTACAATTGTCTGACTCTTCTGGCTGCCTCTGTCGTCTGTGTCTACGTCTGTCTGCTAAATCTCTTTCTGTTGTCTGTTATATAACTATATAATATAAGAATGAATAACATCTTTATAGGTGGTTTCGCCAATGCAATGTAGTGTATTTATACTACTCTTCTGACTTCTTCTGACTGTTACACACTGACTGCTGACGAGAAAAGATCCCCAAACCCAACTGTAGTAAAGAGGAAGACATTAGCGAAAAAAATTGCGCAGTAGAAAAGAAACTGAGAAAGAGTGTAGGGGAATAGATAATCTTCTCTGCTCTATACTCTCGCCTGGCATTGCTCATTCATGTTAGTTTGATAATATTAATTTAATTTATATAAGAATAAAATTGCTTTGGTTTTGAGTCTAAGACGTCTGCATTTAAGTACAATCCTTTATCTACAAAATTTTATTCTTACATATTACAGACTGAAATCCAAAATGAGCGTCTTTAGTGAAATGAGTCGCTACGAAAAAGTGGAAAAAATCGGGGAGGGGACTTACGGTGTCGTTTACAAAGCAAAGGATACCAACAACAGCAACAGACTTGTTGCGTTGAAGAAAATTCGTTTGGAATCGTAAGTTACTAAAAAGTTTTTGTTATTAATGTGATTGAACTAGTTACGTACCGTTGTAATGGGGTCATTGCCACTCACCTCATGGACGAATCCTGTACTCCAGAAATCGAATTGGCGGTCGAGGAGCCGAGGTTGGGATGTAGTGTTTTTGAAATCTATATCACAGCCCCGGTTACCTTGCTTGCTCTTCGCAATCAACTACTGGACTGAATAAACGAAGAGTAATGGAATTGATATACGGACGAATTCCCCCTTATCTGCCACCTGCCACTATATAAAAATAGCCTGCAATCTGCATAATTGTTGATAAGATTAATTGCATTATGTAATCACTTTGTAACAGAGAGATGCCGATTTGATCTACTACTCTATTAATTTTTGTAGGGAGTCCGAAGGGATACCTAGTACAGCCGTACGCGAAATATCACTGTTACGGGAGTTAGATCATCCAAATGTTGTGCGACTACTTGATGTCATACTTGGCGACAAAAAATTATTTCTTGTCTTTGAATATATGAACATGGACTTAAAAAAGTATGCAAAATTTCAGAACTGAGATATGAAATTATGAAAATGCCTTGAGTTACCTATATGCAAATCGTTAAAGTTTTAAAAAAAATCATAAATTACTTTTATAGATATATAGACACGCAAGGCTTTATACCTATGAATCAAGTCAAATCATATTTGTGGCAAATGCTGCGAGCTCTAATGTATTGCCATACCCATCGAATTCTACATCGAGATTTGAAACCGCAGAACTTACTATTAGACTCACATGGACACCTTAAACTGGCTGATTTCGGACTGGCTAGGGGATTTACTATTCCAATGAGAACGTACACGCACGAGGTAATGTTTAGCAAAAATTTAGTTTTCTAATTATATAGGTGTATTATTTATGTCATTGGTGATCTGAGAATTTATTTGGAATTTAACATTTAATAACAGGTGGTAACTTTATGGTATCGAGCACCAGAAATTCTCTTAGGATCTAAGCATTACTCAACGACAGTTGATATTTGGAGTGTTGGATGCATTTTTGCGGAAATGGTAAAAAAATAAATCAGATCGATGTGCTTCATTTTCGGACAATTTATTAAATTAAATATTTTTTCTAATGCAGCTTACTAGAAAAGCTCTCTTCCCTGGGGATTCTGAAATCGATCAACTGTTTAGAATATTTAGAACATTAGGAACGCCAGACGAAACCACCTGGCCAGGCATAAATAGACTTCCGGACTATAAATCCTGTTTTCCTCGATGGGAACAACAAAGTTTAGCCATGTTCGTTCAGCCTCTAGCCAAAGTACCAGCTGGATTAGAGTTGCTAAAGGTACTTGTGATGCGATGATCCTCATTATCAAAGTCTTATTCGAATGCTCAATGTAATAACTTGTTTGACCGAAGCCTCATCAATTTTTTAATTTGTCTTTACAGGAGTGTTTGACTTACGACCCCTCTGAACGCATATCAGCCAAAGGAGCATTAGAACATAGCTTTTTCTATGATGTGGAAATGTTTGCTCCACCAAACATAGCTCCAAGTAGCTCCAAAAAATTCCGAGACGCACCAGATAAACATTTGGATTACAGTTTGGATACGTAAATGGCAGGTGGCCTATAAGCACAGAAGTCTTAATGTATCTAGATAGACCAAAGTCAGTGATTTTAAAGTCTGAGCATTTCATATATTTCTAACGCATTTCTTTTCTGTTCTCTGTTATACATTCTTATGTTCAATATAGTTAAGAAACAAAATGAAAAAAGTACGGAGTAACTAATAACTAATATCCATTTCGAAAATATTCATTTAAAACTTATCTAAACATTCAGAAACGTTAATATAGTTCGACTACGACTACTGGGTAGTCATTGCACTTGTTTATTTAAATCTTAGAATGTTTATTAGGGTACTTTAGGATATCTAAATGTAAGATATTTAAATCGCTCTAAACAATATAAAATATTTGGTGATTGGTAAAAAATGCCTAAGTTTATTGTACAAAAGAGGGGATATGCTATTTCCCTTGTGTTTTCACCTTAAGGACACTAACAGCGAATGGACCTTGACCCAACAAGTGTCAGTAGGTCATAGCCATTGGAAATACTTCGTGTAGCGCTACACATAAAATATTATCTTAAGTTTAGGTTTACTAACGCACACTTACGATTAGGTAGAATTCTATACTGTTGATCTGAAACTGAATTGCTTGTTGAATAATTTCAAAATAAAAATAGGTAAACTAAACGTGTACAGAGTACAGACTAAAAAAATCCGCATCAAAAGACTATTTAAAAGACTTGTAAAATATATTCCTAAGAATACAGAGCATCACACACAATTGTTTGTTAGCATTTTAAGTAAATATTTCACTGTCTACACTGCTGTGCCTTTTAATCAAAAATTGTCGATAAAATTGTTAAAAATTAACGTTAAAGCAGAGGGTTGTGGGATTCGAGTGCATGTTAAAATTGCCAGTGTGATACATTTCGAATGTACCTTATATTTAGATTGTATTCATGTTAAAATAATCCAACTAATTGATGTAACGTTTTCAATTTTGTATATATTGAAAGTTAATATTTACAATTTGGAATTTAACATAAAAGTGATACCAAATCATATCCTCAAAATACTCGATGACTCAAGGAATAACAGTAACGTTTATTTTACCGATTAACACTCATTTGTCATTTTGGTAGTTGTTGATAGTTTAATATTATTATTGCTTATTTTACCTTGATTCATAATATCATTTTTTGTAGTTGTCCACACCCATAAAATAATTATTTTACGCACACAATCGTACACAATAGCCGACGTGATTACCTTCTTCAGGTTCTTCAGTCTTCATGATAATAATATGTTATCTGAATTTCACTATAATATACTATTTTAAAACCCTTAAATCTGCGGCCTACAACTATTATGCATTTGAACTACTTCGAAAAGAAAAGTCCACAATTTAGAGGTTTACTTATTTATCAGTGTACTTAGCAATGATATGTATATTTTGCTTAAAATTCCCAAGATTGAGTACAATTTAGACTTATTTATAACTGAAGTAATAGTTACACAGAATATTGAAATTTCTGACACAAAATGGCACTTAAAACAATTTTCATTCTCGTATTATTGATGGTCGTGTCATGTAGTAGTTTCATGTTTACTATGCATTTCTTTCTTGATCAGAGAAGACACGCAAGAAGTAGTAAAACAATGCGGGCGATATTGCCTTTACTCCCCAAGAAACAGAATTTTTTGCATGTTTCATCTGTGAAAAAATTTTTACTTTGATTTCTTTGCCGATATCACTTGTTGGGCCACAGACTTTATCTGAAGTTTTCATGCACGCAGCACCAACTGCTCCTAATTCATCGGTAACTGCTTCTACCATTCTATTCACAAAATGCAAAAATTAGGTGATTAGCATAACGTAAAAAGTAATTTGTAGTTGATGGACTGATAGAAAATAAGAATGTAAATAAAACTAAGATATAATAATAATAATATGTAGACAGGAAAACGATAGCTATACAATTCGGTGTTAAGAAATCGAAGATTACTTTCGGAGTTTTCGTGCTACTCTTTCCGGAGGATGGTGTGTTCTAGAGGACCTAGGTGTTTCTGCTAATTTACTTAAGTAATTTGCCATTTTAATAAGGATAGGATAAATTAGCGCCATTAAACCGGCCATCAGCTGTATAGCTACTTCGTATGTAGTATTAGGGTCAATCTTGACCCTAGATTCCAAATCAACTGACCAATGCTCAATTAGCTTCACTGTATACTTGTGGAACTGTATATAATAATTAGAACGGATTTCATTTTTTATTAGCTTCAATCAGGAAACATAATATGGTATCGTAGAGTAAATCACATAAGAATCTAACCTGTTTAATAGTATTTAGTTTGTCCGTTATATCTATTTCAAATTCAGAAATTTCTTTGAGAAAGGCTGAAGGAAAATCATATTCGCCGATGATCTTCTCTTCTTTCGGAGGAGTTAGCTATATGACATGAGAAAATTGGTTACAAGATTGACCCAAATAGTAGATGTTCTTGGGATAAATGAAATCTTTGCAATAGTCAAAACTTAACCCATAACCTTAACTATACCTTTCTGATTTGGTGTATTTTTTCGGCAACAATTTCTGCTATTTCTCGAACTTTAGGGGAAGCATGCTGCAATTCCGATTTACTCCTGTCCTCGTATGTCATTTTTAGCTAGATTTATATTTAAAATTAGCATGCAAATTATATGCGAAATGTCTTTAGATCGAGATCGAATCATAGTATAAAAAATAATATAATAATGTTTAATTTTTCGTTCATAATAATCTCTAATCTCTATGCGTGGTACTCGTACATACCTTGGTCAGTATTCCGATGAACTGGAACCCTAAATTAAAGTTGACTTGTGAGTTGTTTGTTTGATTGATCAAAGTTTTGATAAAATGAAGCAGTATTAGGTAAACAAGGGAATATATTTTATTTTTTACCTTCTCTTTGAAAGAAAACATCTACAAAGTCCTTTGCCGGCCCCTTTTTATTCGTTTGCTGTTGCTCACTAAAAATAAAATATTACAGACAGGGAAAGTATTATTTATATGCATATGTATAGGTTATGATCTGTGAAAATACTAATCCATGGTCATTTAGAATAACAATAATTACATAGTGAATCCGCCTTTTTGTGCTGTAGTGTTTTCTGCTTTGGGTTGTTGTTTTTCCGCCTTTACCAATGATGAAGTATATTGACCATTTTGGACTAGGATAGTAAGCAAGTTGTAATGAAAAAGAATAGTTCCCAAAATTTTAATTGCCCAGGACAAAGAATTTTTTGCGTGTACAGCCTGCGACTTTAATTTCGCCAACATATGTTCTGCTTCTTTTGGGGTTTTCGCTGGAAGTTGTTGCATGACAATTGAAGTAGATTCTTCAATAGCTCCTATTTCATCGGAAATAGTGTCGACCATTCTAAAAATAAAAGTTTCCTGATCAATGAAAATGACTTTGTATGTAAATTGCGTGTATATCCTGTAATCTTGCTTGCTGTGTCATTCACATATAAAAATTACAGCCTTACTTGCGAATTTGATCAGTTAAGTATTTCGAAGAATAGGCATCCATAGACTGTTGGGGGTTGTCACACAAATTTGCTATAAAAGCGGCAAGACGAACAAATATCGGGAAAACGAGAACCATCGTACCGGCTAATAATTCTGTAGCTGCTTCGTAGACTGTGAGTAGTTCCAGCTCCCTGTTTTCTCTGATAAGATATTTCCAGTGGAGAACCAGTTTTAGTGCATATTTGTGAAACTATGAAAGCAAAGGTTTGTAATAAAATATTATTTGCTAAGCCCATGCAGTACGATTACTAATTATTTCGTTCAATTACCTTTGTTACGTGAACGATTTTGTCATCGATTTCAATTTCAAACTTTCTACAGTCTTTTTCCAAAACGACAGGATAGTTGAACTCTTCAATTTCCTTCTCTTTTTCAACGGGTATGATTTTTTTCAGTGCATCAACTTTGGTTTTGTATCGCTTGGCATTTTTTTGTATTGCCTCCGATGCTTTGCTCAAAGCAAGCATAGCACGCTGCTCAAAGTCCAATTTCATCTGGGTCAGAATTCCAATATAGGTGAAGCCATCCTTTTTGAAGAAGTAATCTACAAAATCTAAAGATTTTTTAGCTTCTCTCATTTGTTTCCTCATTTCTGCATCTAGTTCCACATTTCGTTGGTCTGCAGTTTCGTTGGATTTTCTCCTTCTCTCTTCCATTTCACCCATTATGGCCATATGCTTTTCTTTGATTTGTTTTCGCTTTAACTCCTCAGCCTCGTCAACTTCTGTGATGACGATAATCCTTCTGTCTTCGTGTTCAGTTGCAGCTTCCGCTGTGTACAACTGTACACGAGTGTCATTCTCCTCTTCCTCATATTCTCTAGACTTTCTTTGTTTTCCTTTTGTTCTCTCTTCTCGTTTCTTAGCTTCACTGGACTTCCTTCGTCTGTCAACCAAAGCTTCATCCTCAACTTCCTCTTTATACTTTTTCTCTGCCTTTGATTTTCGTCTTTCATCCCCACTTTGACGCCGTTGTTGCTCAGCTTCTGCCTCTTTTTGTCGACGTTCTTCAGACTTTCTCCGGCGTTTTTCTGCTCTTTCTTCTGTTTCCTTTTGCATTTGATCCGCCTCCAGCTGTCGTCGCCTATTCTCTTCCCTTTGTCGTCGCTCCTCTTCCCGTTGTCGTCGCTCGTTGTCTTCCCTTTGTAGTCGCTCAATCTCTTCATTTTGTCGTCGCTCATCCTCGTCCCTTTGTCGTCTCTCCTCCTCTTCCCTTTGTCGTTGCTCCTCCTGTTTTCTTCGGCGTCTTTCTGCATTTTCTTCCTCGTCACTTTTGTTTCTATCACGGGACTTTCTCCGTCGGGGCTGTTCCTCTTCCTCCTCAATTGGCTTTTCTTTCGATTTTCTTCGCTTTTCTTTGCGTGGTGGTTCATTTTCTCCGGCACCATCATAGATATACTGAGAAGATTTATCAACCTTTTGAACCACGTCTTTTTCATCATCACCTGACCTGTCTTTTAACTTTTCCTTCTTTTTAGTGGCGGGAGGACTTTCTCCTTCATCGTCATATACGTATTGAGAGGCCTTATCAGCCTTTTCAACATTTTTGCCACAGGTTTCTCTTTCTTCCACGTCATCATCTTCTTCCGCTGTCATTTTTACCCGGCGATTATCTGACTTCCCGTCCTGTTTTTTTGATCTCTTGTTTTCACCAGTTGAAACTTTTGCCTTGTCCTGGGATTTCTCTCGTTGATTATTGGTCTTTTCTTGTTCCCCTGGTGTTTTGGGATTTATATCTCGGACATCTTGATTATCATCCACAATTATTTTCCTCTCATTAGACTTTCCCCGGAGCATATCAGACTGTACTTTTCCTTCATTTTTCTTCTCTATAGACTTTCGAGGGGGCATAGCAGGCTTTTCTTCTTCATCTTCTTCTCTCTTTTCGGGGTTACCTTCTTCTGAGCTTTCGTCAGGCATTTCCTGTTGAGTCTGAGCAGGCGCGTTACCCTGCATGGCCTTTTGTGGTTGCATTATATCCGCCTCGTCTGTTTGACTCGCTTTAGTTTGTAACAGTTGGGGATCAGCCTTTGCAGCTTCATCTTTTTGTCTCTCTTTAGACTTTCCCCTTGACATATCAGGCTGGCCACCTTCCTCAGCTTGCCTCTCCTTTGACTTTTCCCTTGGCATATCAGGCTGGGCACCTTCCTCAGCTTGTCTTTCCTTAGACTTTCCCCTTGGCATATCGGGCTGGGCACCTTCCTCAGCTTGCCTTTCCTTAGACTTTCCCCTGGACATATCCGGCTGGTCACCTTCTTCAACTTCCTCATCATACTCCCCCTTTGACATGTCAGGCTGTCCACCTTCCTCAACCTGTCCTTCATTAGTCTTTCCCCTTGATATATCAGGCTTTCCACCTTCCTCAGTTTGCCTTTCCGTAGATTTTCCCCGTGACCTATTTGACTTTTCACCCTCATCAGCTGGTTTCTCTTGTGATTTTCCCGGTGACATATCGGACTTTCCTACTTCGCCTGCTTGCCTCTCTGTAGATTTTCCGCGGGACATATCTGACTTTTCACCACTCTCATCTGGATTCCTATCTTTAGATTTTTCCTGTGTCCTATCTGACTTTTCTTCACCCATTGTTTTCTCTTGCGGTTTTTCTCTAGGGATTTCAGCCACTCCATCTGGACCTCTTTGGTTTTCTGTAGTCTTTCCCTGAGGTTGATCCCCTTCCTGTTTTATGTCTTTAGACTTCTCTTGGGACCTAACATCAGACTTTCCACTTTCCCCGTCCGGCATGTTTCCAGATTTTCCTTGGGACTTTGTGTCTTCATTCCCTTGGTTCTCCTTTCCTGAGGATGGATTAAACTGTCCTACTTCATCTGTTTGGCTCTCTTGTGACTTAACACGGCGCAAGTCGGCTTTTTCCCTTTCATTTTCGTTTGATTGTTGCCTTTCTTTGGATTTGACTCTAGGTATATTTGGCTTTTCACCCCTCTCTTCGGATTCTTGTAATCTATTAGCCTGTTTATTTTGGGCATCCTCTCCAGAAAGTCTAGGTTCATTTTGTCCGGACATTCTACGGTCATTCCTTGCGGATATTTCGCCACCGGAAATTTTGTCAGCATCACCGGACGGTCGACGGCCTTCTTTCCCGGACTGTTGACTGTCTTTTTTGCCGGACGGTAGACGGTCTTCTTGGCCGGACTGTCGACGGTTTTCTTTGTCGGACGGTAGATCTTCTTGACCGGACTGTCGGCGGGTTTCTTTGACGGGCGGTAGTCGTTCTTCTTGGCCAGACTGTCGACGGTTTTCTTTGACGGACGGTAGATCTTCTTGGCCGGACTGTCGACGGGTTTCTTTGACGGACGGTAGATCTTCTTCTTGGCCGGACTGTCGACGGTTTTCTTTGACGGACGGTAGATCTTCTTCTTGGTCGGACTGTCGACGGGTTTCTTTGACGGACGGTATATCTTCTTCTTGGCCGGACTGGCGACGGTCTTCTTGGCCAGACTGTCGATGATCTTCTTTGACGGACGGTTGACGGTCTTCTTGATCAGACTGTCGACGATCTTCTTGGCCGGTCTGTCTTTGGTCTTCTTTGCCGGACGGTCGATGGTCTTTCTCACCGGACGGTTGGCGGTTTTCTTCGCCGGACGGTCGACGGTTTTCTTCACCGGACGGTCGACGGTCTTCGTCGCCGGACGGTTTACGGTATTCTTGGCTGGAGGGTCCATTGTCTTCTTGGCCGGAGGGTCCACTGTCTTCTTGGCCGGAGGGTCCACTGTCTTCTTGGCCAGATTGTCGACGGTTCTCTTGGCTGGCTTCACCTGACTGTCCACGTTTGCCTACTCCTGGCTCGTTTTGTCGATTCCCTTGTTGAGCATCTCTTTCTTTTGATTTTGGTCTATCGAGTAATTTAATCGTTTCTTCTTGACCTTTCCCATCGAAATTTTTGTTATAGTCATTGCTATCCATAAATGCATCACACTCCTCTTCATAAATATATTGCTGAAACGACTGCAGTAAATTCTTTCCTGCTGTCGCAATAGCCTTGAATGCATCAGGTAAATATCTCTCTCCGCCAGCAAGAAAGGGAAGAGATATCATGGAATCGGTGTCAGCGTAAGCACATGGATTGTAATCTAAATGCATTCAGGATGGAAAAATTAATTGTTCTCTGATATCTTCCTTCACATTTGATTCATTTACAAACCCAGATAAGTAAAAAGAAACTTAGTGCGAAAACAGAGTTATTGATAAAATTACTACTATGATTATTGAATGGCCTAATCAAAACCTAAACCAATGCCTAAAAATATTAATTAGCAGTGCAATAGTGGTAGATGATTATTTAATTAGTCAAAAATAAACAAGCATAGTTTGGTTAATTACTGCTTGTGACGAAATATTATATGATTTGATGTTTCTCATCGAAGTGCATGATACCTTTCTTTGCCTGTTTGAAACTCTTCTCTTCCGCTGTTTCATTAATACGAGACTTTCCATAAGAATTTTTTGGTTCTGTACTTGGGTTGCTATTCTGTGTTATTTCCTGAACGAGAACATTGTCTTGGTGTAATTCTGTGTCGTCCCCGTAGTCTTCGGGTATGAAATCTACTATGACATTAAGATGTGATTCGTCAACTCCTCCTTCATCTTCACCTTCAAAGAACACAAGCTATTAGTCCTATCAAATCCTAATTGAGTCAATAAAATTGTTAAGAATAAGTAAAGATATCTGATTACCACCAATAACATCTGCCATATCAAAGTGGCGACTGCCTCAAGAAACTTCTACAATGAACACTAATTAATAATACTTAACTTATGAAACTTGAATATGATTTCGTTGCGAATCTTTTGGAATTTATAATAGTAGTTGGTCTATGTAACGTGCAGTCGTGCACAGCATTTCTAATTGCATGTAATCTCTAGTAAGTATTA
>JABASI010002024.1:0-21430 GCA_019776505.1 Tomocerus nigrus
GAATATAGTGGAGTCGAAGGACTTGGACCCAAATCGCAAGCCTGCATTGTGGGTATTAGGGACTTTTAGGCACTTTCTTAGTATATGGACCTAATGAGAATTTTTCCTTATTAGTACTTGAGTTAATGCTGATGAATTGACCCTGCACTGCACTATGTACAAAGTTAGTATACAGGTGGCAGTGGCACATAGCTAAGCTATTCGAATATTTTGCATTCGATTAATTAATTTTTCTCGCGAAAAAGTAATCCACGTGCAAGGATAAAACTTGTCTGCATTAGATATACCGAAATATTAATTAATTTCATTATATATTAAGACAAACCGTCTTCTTACTTCTTTTTACACACCACAAAAACATTAACTTTATTTCCGAATTACAGGCGTACGCGTACGTACTTACTGCTATCGTGATGTGCTATATACTACCTCACATTATAGACAAACTTTAGACAATCAGCAACTTAGAACGGTCAAATTGTGCTTTCCAACATCGATATTGCATGAAACTATGAAATTGAAGACAAAAAAACCCATTTTCCTTATTCAATGCAATCAAATGATTCCTTCCAGATTCATCTAAGATAAATAATAATATGATATGACACTAATGAAGTGTTGTTAGTACAAATGATCTAAAAATGAATTTCAGATAACGCTTTTTGCCAGCAAAGAAAGCCCCGCAGCCCAAATATGTCTATATTTGTAGGCAATCTAAAGGAGAAATGTTAGTAGTAGTTTAAAGAATGAAGTAGTAGTGCATAATGTAGCAATGTATATATGTACAGACACGAATATATACTGCTTGTCTAATACAATCGTATTGAAATATTAATTTGATTTACTTTATATGTGTAATTACCGGATTCGGGGTCATAATAGGCAGCTTTTCCGTAAGTCCGAGACAAATTTTCCACATATTCTATCAAATGAATTAAAAGGAAAAAACAAATGAGCAACTCTGAGTACAAAGGAATGCATGCAGTAGCATTAAGGCACAATACCAAAATACAGACATTTTACATTTTAAACTACTTGCTAGGCTTATAGAGAGGTATATTTCTGCTTACAACAAGAACAACTACATAAAAATACTTAATAATATGCATTTAGTAGTAGTAATCATGATGCTTTAATTCATTTTCCCTATATCATCAGACAGATTTAAGCAAAATGGACAAATAAAACAGACTGATTAATACAATACATCCTCAAAGAGTAAATGCACATGAAATTCGAACAAGCAATGACAACTGAACATCCTGCTCTGCTCATTCTAATGTAAAAGTTTCCTACTCAGCACTATCCGTCGAAGATGAAGTAACAAGCTAGTAAGACATTATAAGAAAAGAGATAATAAGTGTATAGAGTGTGAGTGTGACTTACCACTATAGGCAGAAGGGTCACTCATAAGGGCATATCCATTGGGCATATAGCCATTGATTGCCTGATGCGAGTACAGGTCTCTAGGATTGAGATTGTGATGTGGATGAGTTGCCCCATGATTGGGCAGCCCATGATGATGATTCAGACCAGTGGAACTAACTGAATTCGGATTTCCGCCCAGTCCACTGGAGGAATTTCGACCGTCAAGAATTGATCCGGAACCGTTTGTCGTGACGCCGCCGGGACCACCGCCGTGATGATGACCAGTAGGGCCCCCAGGACCATTCAAAGGATATTTGTCTTTTTTCAACAATGTCTTGGTCTTCCTTCTTGGTCGATATTTGTAGTCAGGGTGTTCTTTCATATGCACCGCCCTGAAAATCAAAATTCAAAATGTTAGCCTTAACTGCTTTCATTATCATTCAAATGTTTTATGCGTGTATGTGTGTGTGTGTGTTCTGATTCTGAACAGTCATTCTAATCATATTCATCATTCTCTATAGACACATCTTATCTATAATGATAATTAGCTACGGAAAACAATAAACACTTATTTAACAGAAACATTATTAATTGTTGTTTGCGTGTGGAATTGCATAGGCACTGTGAATCGAACTACTTGCAATGTAATATATATCGAATTTATACGGAATTTGATTTGCAAAGTCAGCGGTAATTAGGGTTTGCCCAGAAAACGTAGAAATGATGTTGTGAATTTATTATTATTGTGTTCAATCAAACTACCATGAGACCATGACATACTTAGAAAAATACTTTTTCCGACAAACAAACCGATTAAGAAAATCCCATCGACATTTATGGTGCAATTAAAAAAATTGTATCTGAAGGTAGACAATTTAGAAGTACGAAAGGAAAATTAAAGTTGCTTTACTACTGCAATAATTCTCTTTAACTTTTCAAGAAAATAAAATCGCAACGTACACATAGATATGCATAATGTTATTGATCCATATACAATCTAAGAAAGTCATAAAAACAGTATGTGATGGAGTTACATAAGTGTTAATTTGGGTAGGCGCAAATTGCTTGCAAACAAGTAAACACCTTCATCCGAATAAATAATATTGAGGGAATAGACAAAGTAGCAAAACGTAGCTTTATCCTTCCATACTAGTGTTTGTAATACGAAGCGAAGGAAGCCGGTTCATTGGATTGCATATCACCGTCTTAAATCAGAATGGGTGGGGTAACTTAAGATCGAACTCACGAACTCCCTAATCTCTATTATCGGTATCTCTAATTTCCATCTGCTCTCAGTCAGTGATTCGCTTCTTTATCATTTTGTCTATCTCGTTTAATTTAAAGTAGACCCGTTTGGCCATGCAGTCAGAGAAGACTGCCTGCACCTAACATAGTGACAAGTAGTACAAGTAGCAACTTTGATCTAAATCATAGCACAGTTTAAAACTTTACTAGTAGTAAATACATAGATACCTACATACATACATACATCATTACGAATTGTGTATCTGCGATTGAAAATTATGTTCTAATCATGATTTCGTATTAGTATCGGCCCTGATGCAAATTACAAGTACTTATGTGATGATCATAAGTATAGACAAGTGGTGGATGTGGCGGGGAGTTCCTAGCTTGCAGTAGTAGTAGTAGGTAGTAAGTGGTAGGGACTTGTGATGAGTGTCTATTTACATATACAGGCGTAGAGAAGGTGTCTTAAAAGCCGTAATAACATGGTCTGATGTAGAGAAGAGGCCGACGGATGGACGGCAGAGTCGACACGACACGACAGCAACCAGATTGTAGCAGCAGATATTATTGCAATGAATCAAATGAACTCAAATGAAATCATAAGAGGAGGATGTGTCGTCCGTCCGACCGACCCGACTTCTCCTCTATGCTAATGTTAGTCAAAATCTCTGTGTTTTGCTGTCGACGGACGCAATTCAAGTAGCATGCTAACAGAACCGAACATAAAGTGCGGGACGAGACGACGATGCATGGGAAGAGAGAGAATCAGAACTCAGAAGGGTAGGGTAGTTTCTGGTAGGGAGATAGAACAAGACGTGGGAATCAGATATAGATAAAACAACGTCGCTTCACTTCACATAATATTAGATGCAACCGCTAGTGCTGCTGCTCCAGCATTGCTTTTTGGTTTCTCGTTTGGTTAGTCAAGTCACAGTCAATTCAGTTAAAGAGATACAGATAGAGCATAAAGCTCTTCCAACCCAAAACTCTTATATAAAACCACTATCACTGCACAGCTAAATAAATTTCCACATAAAACTACACAAGTTACATTCAGCTATCATCCCTTGCTTGTTTCTCTACATGTCCTAATGTAACTTGCAATATGCTCAAAATCTTTCTTACACTCTTACTCTGTTATTTCATACATAGGTAAGTGTAATATGTATAAATGTTAAAGCTATTAATTGTAAGTGTATAGTTTTTGGTAGATCTGTCTGTTTCACTATATAAATGTTGTATATGTAGTAGAGTAAGCAATGCAAGTCAAACAAAATGAATTGAATTGAAATAAACCAAGTCTGATTAAATCAGCCTGAAAACTGACAGACAGACAGACAGGATAGGCTAGGCCAAACCAAACCAGGCTGTTGGCTCCTCGACAAACTGACGGACAGAAACTGTCGAGTTTACAAAATCCTCTTGCTTATATTTAACCGCTATAAATATAAGGAACGTATATATTGTATAATAAATATCTATAGATACTTATGATATAATATTAAATGCTCTTTTGTAGATATTATATAGATAGACTCTTGCTTACTACAAATTACAAAAGCAAGTTGAACATTGAACGAAACAACAAATCCATCAAAAGCAACATTTTTACACCTCTTCTCTCCTGATTACCCACATTACAAATGCAATTACATTATCATTACATACAATCTCTTCATTATGTAATCCATGTAGCATAAATAGTGTATAGCTACCGATAAAGTACTTTTACAACAACATCTCGCTCGGCTCCGCTTCCACATTAAATAATAACAAGGAGGAATGCATGTGTTGCGTATGTAGTAGCTGATTCGGCTACAGTAAAACTGCTGCTGATATGTCAAACCCAACAAGTAAATCAAATTCAAATAGGTAGAGAGCTACTTGTAATAAGTAGCAAACAAACAACTAGTAGCCAGCAGACTATTGGAATGTAATCTTATTTGTTGCCCTTAAATTATAGTTATAAGAAGCAGGTAAAAAATGCTGTATGAAATGAAATGTAATCAGAATTTAAAATGTAAGAAAACTTCCCAAGTTTCATTTCACTATTACAATGCAATCAGTTTAGCTTAACTATAGGTAAAATCTTTGAAAATTTTGACAGAGGGGAGTGGTAAACGGTGTGTTACAATATTCCATGCCTTAGTATTCTTTCTATAGAATACCAAGAGCATATTATTATTATTATAGTTGGACTACTATTAACCTATGGAGAAATGTAAGTAATGATAAAATATTTGTGTAGTAATATGTGTACACATGTTGCGTAGAGGAGAGGACACGCATTTACAAATACCTAGATAATTGCATTCCTTTACTATTCTACACTTCGTCATAACTCTCACAAGGTTCTTTTTACCTGAATAACATATTCCGTATGATAATTCGTGAGTTGAGCTCCGCTGTGTAATCGTAGGTGAGTGAGTTGAGTGAATGAAGGAGCACACACTGAGTAAACGTATTTACTATAAAAGCCTACCATTATAGTCTCATATATTAATCATAATAGAAATAGTTATACACATAACACAAGTAATAAATTTTAGAGGAAAAGGTAGAAAATTTACGATAAGGAAGGCTCTTTTTTTCTCCCTATTTATTTACTTGCAGAGATACTTAACTATAATATTATAACTAAGGACACATATCTACAGAGCGGCAATGTAATTCTTAGGTCTTCGTCCACACCATCATACCACCAAAGGTAGGACAACGAAATAACGAAAAGGTACAAACAAACAGATATTTTCGTTAGCTAGTGTACCTCGCAACGCAACGAAACGAAAGAAGCCGGAGGAGAGACAAACATCAAGTCGAATTCAAAGTAAGACACGCCAAGGCGAAGTGGAAATATTTTCAAAAGGACTTTCAGTTTATTTATCTTAAATTCAATCCGAATGATTCGAAATAAATGAAGTGGTCAATTGAATTTAACGCTCAATGTGCACAGAAAGGTCGGTAACCACAGACAAGCCACTATGAATCCCTAATAGATAAAGATTCCCTAATCTTTTTGCATCGTACATTATGACATACGAACGAGAGTAGATCTAGTAGGAATATAATATGAGCAAGAGTCATTGGATACGCAACATGTGCACGGTGCACATTTACAATTTTCCTTGTCTTGTACAATCAAAGTCTAATCGAAACTCAATTCAATGTTGACCATTAGTTGACTAATGCTTAGATAAAACGTTTTATTCTCAAATGTGCTCTACTCGATTCGACTTTGTCTTGTCTCCTTCCAATTTGCAATGTTGACTGACAAGAAGAATGGAAAGGAAATGAGTCAATGGACAGAAAACAAAATCATAATGCTCGAGATAAGTAAGCAAATGGAGACAAAACATTGTATTTCTTCTTTTTTCTATTATGCTCACTGATCTCCTCCTCATAATAGTTTACGGGAGACGATAAGATATGTAAGCAATTGTTAGTTTTAGCTCAGCTCATTCATGAATAACTAAAATTATAATGAAGTAATAGAAATTCATACTAATCCACATAATACTTAGAATTTAATGTAAAGTCTACAGTCTGTCCTTGTCTTGTCTCGATCATGTCAGATTTCCCATTAACTATATAGCTATACGTATTTAGCTTGTAGCTTTAAGTATCATGTTTTATTAAAAGGTACTGGCAGAACATGCACGAGATTTGTCGCTGTGTACATTTAGAATAGAACACCTCTATGTAATTACAATGATGTGGACACAGACAGGCAAATGTTTAAAGTAACTACCTACCTAATTCTACCAATCCATCAGTCTAACTTCACTCACATCAGACAAAACCAAATAAAGACAGATTACAAACACCACCAGGAGCAGAACATCAAGTAATTCACAGGAGCATGTGTAATCTACAGTAACTAATTGATCGTTGAATATTTAACATTGAAGCCCACTGATTCTAGCTCAGTGAGATTGAAGACCTGTCTAGCTAAATACACTGACCATCACAGAAGGCCAAATCAATGGAGCAATTGACTCAAAATTCAAGTCTTCACTCAATCTCATTCTCAACTCAAAAATAGATAACATCTATTAATACGCATGCTATACTGTAATAACAAAGAGCAAGTAATATTATCCCACACTAAACCATTTTCTACCTGAGTTGCCGAGATTGACTACTTGGTAGCTTTGTACTCGTATACCGTCATACCTTGTACACTTCAGTATTATTATGTATGTAGATAACCTTAAGATCCTTTCTACTAGAACGCTACCATCTCTACAATTATATTAAGCACACTCTCCTTATCTATTCATCTACTTTACAAGTCAATTTTAATTCACAACTACAAATCTGCAAAAGATGAGCCCAAGACACTAATACATGCTACTTAGAATTTAACTTATTGTTTAAGTACATGTAATGTAAATGCATCACCGACCGAACGAACTCAAATTATGTTTCATCTAGCACATGGATGAATACATTTACTCATGTGTACACACAGTACTAATTAATATTTGTCTCACTTTTCATTGTAACACTATAATGAGAAAAACGTATATTATGAAGAATTATTTGTAATGTGTGCTTAATATTGTGTCAAAACAACAATTTGAACAAAGTACACACGATAGATTTTGTAAGTACTTATAGGTACCACAATTACCTAGAAGTAGTAGTAAAATAGATATACCTACTGCAATACAAAACGAACTCTTAATAATAAAGAAGTCGAACACAGAACATTTAGTTTATGTCAGCGTATAAATTGAAGCACATAATAAGCAATAAAGCGCATCCAACAGATAAAAGAATTGGATCTAATTTTGTTTTCGATTCATTTCACCAAGGGTAAAGTACCTAAATACAAAGTTAAGTAAACTAAGGCAATGTCGTTTACAATGTTATCTGATGGGCAGAGATTCAAACGGAAGTGGCAACTTTACGGCTCTTCTAATTTACCCATTTACACTAAACTAGCAATACTTGCGACCTTATTACGGCTGAATATTTGTTAGACTCAAACAAACCTAATATCAAATTAAAGGTAACATTTGCATAATAAAATTGATTATCTCCTTGTTACTATTAATATGTAATTGAACATTGAATACACGCAGTGGCAACTGTCAAGAAAGATATCATATTATAAATGTGGAACAACATTATAAGCGTCCACTACAGTTCTGTTCATGGATGCTACTTTTATCTGTAGATAATGAATGAGTAAGAAGTATTTTAATTAACTACGAATAAATTTTAATATGACTTAGGTAAAACTTTACGGCTCTTCTAATTTACCCATTTACACTAAACTAGCAATACTTGCGACCTTATTACGGCTGAATATTTGTTAGACTCAAACAAACCTAATATCGAATTAAAGGTAACATTTGCATAATAAAATTGATTATCTCCTTGTTACTATTAATATGTATTTGAAAATTGAATACACGCAGTGGCAACTGTCAAGAAAGATATTTATCATATTATAAATGTGGAACAACATGCGTCCACTACAGTTCTGTTCATGGATGCTACTTTTATCTGTAGATAATGAATGAGTAAGAAGTATTTTAATTAACTACGAATAAATTTTAATATGACTTAGGTATCACAAGAAAACCTATACTATTGGAAGAAGGTGTAATAATACTAGGCCGTGTTTGTATTTTAAGGGAGAGCAGAGTAGAGAAAGAGAATCCTACAATCTGCCACAGAAATGAAATAGTGTGTGTTTTCTTTAAATCCTTAGGTCACATACATGTCATACCTGAGTCTCTTCGCTTCATCGATAAAGGGTCGCTTTTCCGTTTCACTCAATAATTTCCACTCAGCCCCCAGCCTCTTGCTGATCTCTGAATTGTGCATTTTGGGATTTTCTTGAGCCATTTTCCTCCGCTGACCTCGGGACCAGACCATAAAAGCATTCATGGGTCTCTTCACCCGATCCAGATTGTTGTTATTATTGTTATTTTTACTATTGGAATTAGGTCCGTTTTGTCCTTGTCCCGGTTGCTGTTGTCCAGGCGGGCCGTGACCGTGAGCACCACCACCACCCTGATGATTCGGTTGCATCCCGTGAGGATGCTGATGGGAATTAGGATTCTGACCGTGATGACCAGTATGATGTGAAGTTTGTACAGGCGAGATTGAATGAGCATGTGTAAGTCCGAGAGCAGATGGTGACCTCAGGTCAAGATTGTACGAAGGGTGAGAATGGACCAAACCTCCTTGGCCACCTTTTAAATCTTCAATTAGCATTCCACCGTGATGGTGACTTAAAGGGGATCCTGAAGGATCTAAAGGTGTCAAATCTCCTCGCCAAAATGATGCCATTATTATTTATATAAATAGTAACTGTTTGTTTCACTTTTAGTTTAAATCTCCCCGCAACTATTTGTGTTCACTGGAGAAAAAGTGATTTTCAGTGATTCTAGCACTAATCTGTTCTTAAATGGACGTCATACTCTACCATATCACTTATTAAGTTAATCAGTAAGTAAGAAATTCAAAGAAAATAATCTGCTGCACAAAATTCGTAAGTTGTACTGTATTTGCAAGGCTTTTCTTTGTTTGAAAATGATTTTCTTTGTTTACTTTGCGTTTTCTTCTATCTATATTGCTTAGACAGAGAAGAAAATAACTTCACTGTGCTTGAGATATTTGTACTGTGTACCCATTAGGGAGTAATTTATCTGTATTTGTCATTTGTTTTCTTTTGCAGGGTGAAAAGAAGAGTTGAATCACGATAAAACTTCACATGCACTCCTTTTCAACAAATTCCAAATCACCAACTACTGCAAGAATCTCAATGAAATTGGAAAACTTCACTTTGCACTCATTTTGACACTTTCTGTTGGTTGTCTTGTGGTGTCTACGTCTAGGATTGGATTTGATCTGATCTCAAGTACATAATGCGATCAAGTAAACAAGGGACCGTTGTTTGTAAGTGAAGTACAGTACAGAGACAATAGAATTTATTCTTGTATTGTGTTCAATTGAATAGACTTTCCTTCGTCGGCTCTTTCCACGATCGGGACTCTAAATACGATGATATCTATTCGAAGGTTCTGAACTGACTGTCTTGTACCTCGCTCCTCATCCACAGAAACAACAGATAGGAAAAGAGAGAGAGAGAGACAGAGCTAGCTAGCTGCCTTTGGCTTCCCTTCGTCCGTTTAGCTTTGCCGTTTTGTTCGTAGTTTCGTAGATACGTAGGATGTGAGTGACGAGACTCTGGAAACTTTAAGAGTTCACTTCAACTTGCCATTGCATTGCATTGCTGCTATTCCGTTGCCATCCCCGTTCGTTTTGGCTTAGGGGAAGCTCAGTCCACTCCTTTCAACAAAACGTCCAGCCCATGTGTCTACATCCGCCCTAATCTTTTCAATTCTTCCTCGTGACGTTGCCCTTTCAGGCGGGTTGTCGATACAGAACCTCCTCTTCCCTCCTACATCACATATACACCACTTTTCTTCACTTTATCTACGTACGTTCCAGCTGTATACCTACCTACATAGGTACGCATACAATATATCATCATATTCGTCTCAACTTCAACTCTTTGCACTCTGCAGCCCACATTTACCACATTCATACTCACAAACAAACTAGACTTTGACTTCGCTTAACATCTCTTGTCTTAAATCAGATTCACTTTATCTACGTACGTTCCAGCTGTATACCTACCTACATAGGTACGCATACAATATATCATCATATTCGTCTCAACTTCAACTCTTTGCACTTTGCAGCCCACATTTACCACATTCATACTCACAAACAAACTAGACTTTGACTTCGCTTAACATCTCTTGTCTTAAATCAGATTCATCTAATACATGACTCTACTTATATACCTTTTTGACACCTAATTTTTACTATTATTTGCCAAAAGAAAAAAATGGGTGAAGTGCAAAAAGAACTCACATTTTAATTGACACATAAAACTAAATTGCAGCAGAATATCTTACTGTAATAGTAACTTGAGTTACAAAGAAAAATTTAAACACCTAAATAATTTTCATTTGCTGATCTTGCGTGTAACACGAAATACGTAACTGACAACTTCTTAATCGGTAATGATAACAAGAGATCCGATTGGTACATGGATTGATAAATTATAGGTACTCGTTTTTGTTTAGAGAAGTGGATCTATTTATTACTACATAGGACATAGAAATGCAATTATGTAATTTTTGCTCAATAAATTACCCCGAAATGATACTTGAAATGCATACAAGAATGTCAGTCACATATTTATTCAGTACAACGATTAATATTAACTAATTCAATTAGGTGATTCCGTGTTCCATTCCATACCTGTAATTCGCAGTCAGATACGATTGATATCATTTTAGTTTTATAGATGTACTGAGTTTATTTACATTTTGCTAACGAACGACTGTAGGTAGTCTCAAAAGTATGATTTTGAAGTAAGCTGTGTGGATTATTCGGTGGCCTAACTGCCTGCATAAAATAAACCCTCCAGAATGCAATGACAACTGCAAAAAAAACATTTCACATCAGATCTGATCTAAAGTACTTAGGTCGAAATTGTACATAAGGTAAGTAGGAAGGTGCATTTTAGGCAAAGTTATTTATATACGTACATAGGATTCGTCGCTGCTATTATTTTCGTGATGATGATGCTCATGATGATTATGATTATGATAGTGCTAGCTTTTCTGATGATGATTATGATGAGGAGAGAAGGATAATAAATAATGATGCTGAGATGAACATTTTGATAAGGTAAATACAGAGTCTACGTGCATTGTAAATGGCTATATGGTGTGTGTTTGTACCTATAGATATACGCAACTATGACTAGCAACATTACTACTGTACATTTTATAAGGAGTTCACTTCATCGCCTTTAATAATGCATAGAGCAACTTGTATTATATATGCGTGATATTAATGTCTGCCCAATAAGTTAACTTTTACAAGTGTACGAGTAGTACGAGTCACATCTATAGTTATATACTATAGGTAAGTTGTTGTAGAGAATATAACATTAAAGGATCTAGAGTCAGAGTCTGATTTAAAAAAGGGCTGTTAGATTTTTCGAAAAGATTTGCATGGAAAGTAGCGCATCAACTGCGTTTCAGAGATTGCTGGTAGTGATTAGAACGTGTTGGATTTGATTTCAGGACTAAGCTCTCAGATTAGATGGTTGACCCCTTTAAAATATGAGATGTGATACAGATATGTATTTATTTGTACACATAATATAGGGATATGAATATTCATCCGCATCCTTCGTTTCGCCATGCTCAAACACAATGTTGTGCTTAAATCCATCTCTCTCTCTATAGTTCTCAGTCTCACATAAAAAAAAGGATGGCAATTACCTATTTGTATTACGTACACATCATAAAATACAACTCTGTGCATTTAAGTGAGATATTCTTGTGTATTTTCCAGCTAATGCATATGCATCTATTTAATAAAAGGCACAAGTAGCAAAGGGAAATTGAATAAAACCAAAACCGAGTCAAGTATGTAGATGGCTAAATGATTGTGGCACGGTGTGGTGGCTTTTGCTATTCTATGAATAAAAAAATACACACAAGGATGCCAATAATAAAATAACAGCCAAAGTCACAACAACAAAACATGTGCACGGAAAAGAACTTGCATTTAGATTTTACATTAGCTTCTCCTGCTTCGTGCATGCCTACGTATTATAGGATGTAAGGAGAGCAATAGTTTAACTGTTTGTGTTATTTCACTTTATTATGGTAAATGAATGGTCGAGGATGAAGAATTTTTCATGCTGAATCAAACTGCCTATTTGATGCTCCCCTCAGGCTTTTCTATTATGTCAATAAGTTAGCATAAGTATGTTTATAAGCTTAGTTATGTGTCTATAGGCAGTTTGAAGATAGTTTCCTTTCATGGGGAGCATGGGGCATTGTTTATGACAATAAATACGAACTCCGCGCATACCTGTAGTCTCTCCTACAAAACCTTCCAGGATCATATAATAAAATTCATGCAAAACTCTATACGAGATTTACTAGCTAATATTATACAATTATTATCTACCTATATAAAATCTCCGTAAAATGTAAACTAAGGGTGTCTATAGCTTTTAGTGTGTGTTCCTATGTATTTATTGCAATTTGTATAATAGCATGCACCTCCAAAACTCTTTGACTTCAATGCTTTGGCTTCGTTTACTTTGGTTACGGTGACTGTGAGTGAATGTGCCTTCTCTTCAATGCATTTATTCATCCATCTACCCGTGTAGTTATACAATAGCAGTTGACTTTATCACATAATAGAAAATAAACTCAGATATCAAACTGAGTGTGTTTAGAACTATTTTACTCTATACAGCTACATAGATATGATGAAATGTACACATTCAAACCTTAGTTGATGGACACACATTCAACGTATACTTTGTGATAGGGACCATACCTTTCCTTCTCTCTCTCTCTCTGCTAAAGACATCCATGTATTTATACCATGCGCCTATTCTATTCCTTATGCATAGAATAATAGCATAGAATTTATGCACTTGATTTCAACCTAGATATAATGTACTAAGGTCGAAGAGGTTCACGGAAGAGCCTATCTGTCTACTTAGCTATGTCTGATAAAGGGTAAGTGAGTGTAAACGAGTGATTGGAGTGTGAATGAAAAGGACAGCACAAATACAAACTTCTATTGATTGAATTGAATGAAATGCACTTGCATTTAGACTACTACACCTACATACTACACATACATTCAACGCTTTCCAATCACAGTACACACTTAATATCATGTTACAAATATTGACCATTGGTTGCTTACAAAAAATATACCTCTGTCCCACTTAAAGACACACATAAATAGATCCCCTCAGAATAAGAATATTCCAATAATATCAAATTAACAATATAGGATTTGAATTACTTGGAATTACGAAGTCCAGTATCCCTTTCCACCCATAATAAAATGTGAGATATTAATAATATACGAAAATATAACTATAGATTCAGACTTGGAAGATATTTTGTAGTTGTACACTAATTGAAACGAACTACCAACTTGCAATGATTACAATATTTATTATTGGGGTAAAATACCGGAAACAAATTCTTATTAAAAGTGCAAATCTATTTTGGACAGTAACATGAAATGAGGTTAATAATATAATAATTATAGAGCAGAATTCCTTGAAATTAGTAAATATTATTAAATGTGATAAGAAAAAATACATTAGAATGTACAAATTCAAAGAGACATCTCCAGTTGGATGTTGGATGTAGATGTTGGATGTACACAGATACTTTGTGACTATTCTGAGTACGTAAAGCGTAAACAACAGATTACAGATGTTGGCAAAAGGTGTATACATGCAGGAAATAGTTAGGAAAAGAAGTAAAACGAGTAAAACAAATGAATGAATAGGAAAACAAAATAGTAAAGTATCCTTGATAGTATAGTGGTAACATGAAGTAGAAGCTGGTATTCTTCGTATATTGCGAGATAATGTTATCATTACATGAATAGTAAGTACTCAGCAAGGTTCCATTCTCCATTGTACACATTTGGTATTCGAAAGAGTGCACTGTGTATTTGGAGATTTTGCATGTATAGTATTTGTGTGGGTCTGTATGAAGAGAAATATCAGAGCAGATCAGAAGAAGAGAGAGAGAGAAGAGAGGTAAGTAGTAGGCATTGAAGAGAAGAGGACGAAATCATGGATGGTTGCTTATTAAGTAGCTACCTCTTTTGTTTTCTCTTCAGCAACTCATTCCTCTGGTTTGCAAAGCATAATAAATTTCAAACAGCAAATGCTCAGATTAGGTCCCTATCACATAGAGAGATGGAAGGAAACATAAGAGTACCGTAAATAAATTTCAGTTCCCTATTAAGCCACTCTGTAGTTACTTAGTGGTTAGGGATTGCGTATTTGAAGTAGAGATGATGATTAGTAGAAGAGAGCCATGTGCATATGTGTTATGTAGATTGCAATTTGCAAAGCGAGGCAATTCATTCGTTTCAATTTATCCTTTTGAATTGAGCTGATTGAGGGATGGCTTGGAAAACACCTGTATGCTATGACATGTACAATCAAGAACAATAGTCTGGTTCTGTTCTAATTAATACTTTACGTCCGTTCTCTTCCATTCTGTACATGGAATTCTGAGAGTAGTATGTTGAATTTTGTGATGTGACGTGACGTGAGCCTCGCTCCCTCGCTCGGCTCTTCCTCTCTCTCTGTCTCTAACTAAATCCACAGCATTTCATTGGAAACTAGAGAAAACCAGAAGAGCAAGCCAGACAAGAACTTTATACTACAAGGCACTACCAGCCACTACTACTTACATCAAAACTCATTATACATATTGTGTACACGTTGAACTAAGTACGCATTGTGTGATTTATTCATAAAATGTGTTGCTTTGTGCGTCTGCAGGCAACCGAATGTTTTCCGACGAAATTGAATCACTACTAAAGTGTTCTCCTTGCTCTTGATAATTCAATGTTACCCTTCGACAGACTTCTCATGCACAAACACCTCGCTCACGTCATATTATCACCGTTTTTAGTTTTGTTTGCTAAACTTTTAATCAAATATCCGAAACACTACACACAACTCCTCTCTCTCTGTTCGATAACATCCATTACCTGTTTATAAAGAATACGAATACCAGAATCTGGCGAATGAATAACCTTTGGCATAGCTTAGCAAAACCAGTTAGATAAACGTAAGAACGTCTGTCATAAAACAATACAAAGTAAATCTACAGCAGATGCGTTGATCTTGTTATTAGTTCTATTTATATATTCAAGTTCACATTGTAAAAGAGACCAGAATTATTCTGCATCTAACATGCCTACAGATAGATACACAGAGGAATATAATAGCATAGCTATTATTAGGGATTGATGTAATGGAATAAACGAATGCATAGCGTGTATAGAGAATGTAGCGTGAATCTATTGCTCATATTGTACCAGGACGCAAGTGTTTAGTGTGAGAATAAAAGCCATACTTATCAGTGCCAACCAAATTGCAGCTAACTAAACTGAAACTTTCCACATGAGTAAATACACACACGTAAAGTAATCATAGAAAAATTCAAAGGATAATATTATGCACATACATTAGGGTACATTATGTTATTCTCCACTCAAATCCTTAGCCCTATACCCTTGCACTAGATAATAGCTAGACGAAAGATCTGCAACAGTTAGCTCACTCATACAAATATCCGTTTGCTTTCCTCGTGCTCAAATAAATATATTCCATTCCCAACATGCTATAGTCAACGATGTAACATTTCAATAACCTAGGTATTCAATACTAGCTGCACTAATACACTACGAAGATTTAATACAAAGAAAATATCCCAAAACCCCAATGAATGTTTTTGTGGAACAATGATTTGCATTATGCTCAATTTCCACTACAGAATCCAAAATTATGATTACACATTAAAATCCTTCAAAGTTACTACTGTAGATCTTCTGTTAGCTTGTTCGTAAAATTAGTGGTGGTAAAATTAGTGTAAAATCAGACAAATAGTAAATTGCATGAATATTTTTGTCTCTAATGAATTATGTAATTGCTCTACTAAGTACTTGTGGCTGTGATAAATATTTCATTTGAGAAATTACAATAAACTGTCCCAAATAAGAATAATAATTCTTGCAAACGTATATGGCCTGAGATTCTTTTGTGCATCATTTTAATTTTTCGTGTGTTTAATCGTATACTGGAAAAGAGATTATCAACTTAACAAGTAAAAGACCTGTAAAATTGTTCTGTGGTACTTGAACATAGTAAAGGGAATATAATGAAAATAAAAGTAGGTATTTATGTAGATGCGAAAAAATAGTTGCCTCCACTCCAGAGCGAGTTGACTTTTATTCTCTTGTTCCTACTCATTCATAAGTTTTATGGAGAAAGAAAGGGAAAGAATGGACTAGATTCAGACTACAAATGGATTGAATCATGAAACAGTTAGATGTTCGTATATGTCCTAACACTTAGAAAACGACTACCTACCAACCTACCTACTACACAGTTACATCTATTGCACACATATCTTATGTGCGATAACAAAAGTAAAGGTGAGCTGTTTGTGAGGAGGAATTATTTAGTTTCTCTTTATGCCGTAATATATATTTGTTGTAATAGTATTCTTTGTGCTCGTGCATTACGAATGTAGTGGAGGAGAAAAAAGAAAAGGAGGCAATGCCTAAAGTCAAGTCAACAAAACTCAGAGTTATGTTTATGAATTAAGGTAAGAGAGGAAAATGTGTAGAGAGCTATCTTTTACTACCTAGAACAACTTAGAAGGATACATTTGAGTTTTTGGAAGCAGTCAGGCTAATTGTGAATGTAAGATGGAAAAGGATGGAGCGAATAGCGTAGAAATGTTTCGGATGCCACCATCACAGAAAATCTCACAGGAACAGAGGACATAAAAATAATTTCGTGAGGCAAAAGCAAATGAAAGAGCTGTAGGAAAAGGGCGAAGAAAAGAAACGCGTAAATTCTTCTGTTCTCTAAATGTATCTTTATTTTCTTCTTTTTCTGACTTGGTTTGCTTTGGCCTGCCTAGCTAGCTTCCTTCGTCCTATTGTCCATTGTGTCTTGTGTCACAGCTTAAGTAATGCACGTATTTTCTTAAGTTAAAGGTGAGGTGACTCAAGGGAGCATCTACTTACCTTCCTTCTTCTTCGCCTGTCATGTCACATACCTATACGATATAAATAAGTAGCTACTAAACGGAAAAGCAAGAAGGGAAAGGTCTTAGCATCCCTATAGAGTTGACATTGTGTCCTCAATTATACACGCAGCCTTATAGCACACTACTTCTTCTACTGAAAACACAATGAGTGAACCTATACGTAGAACTAACCAAACAAACTACTCGAAATTCTAACATTACAAATATTAAGAATATTTTAGAGGAGAAATTTTTCTTGAATGAAATGAAATGAAGAAAAATATAGTAGAGCTACCTGGACTTCAGTTTGGGATGCCTATCTCTAATATTATAACTATTTACAAGAGATAGGACACAAGAACCCGACACGACAAGGAAACTCAACCTAAATGTGTTACGCATGGATAAGCATTGCATTGGCATCCTATATCTAATTCCTAATAAGATCATTAGCCTATATATGCGAAGGTATCTCACGAGTAAGACATAGTTATATATTTATAGTAACTAAATGGGTATCCCACCCAACACTACATCACTACTTCACGTTAAGCAGTAAATAAACTAAGACTACCTCGTGAGAAAGATCCAAGCTACAATAATAAAGGTAATTTCAGGCATAGGTATACTTGTGAGAAATGTCGTTCTCGCAGTAAGCACACTGAATTTAACATTGTAAAAATGTTATGACGCGTCTATTTTCCATACACAACTATTTTTCGGAAGCTCCCAAGTGTAGAACAGATATTCCTCTGCTCTTTCCACCCAACTCTCAAAGGAACCTCTCTTACTTCTAGTAGATTGAAATTACCAAGCAGCTCATATATACACTTATCTAGTCTCCGCTCACCTTTCCAATGCAATACCAATACAAAAATATCTTGGTTAAACACCTAGAACTTTATAGACTCATAAAAGAAAGAACTAAGGATTTGTGACAGATATAATCCCTATATTATACTTTGATGATATATATCTAGCTATACCTATATAAATGTCTACTCTATTAAAATTACCACATGAGTATATATAATAAATATCCATCCAAGTATTTCAGTTCATTAGTGCATATTGCATTTTGGTGATGTTATAGAGTTTCCCGTGTGGGAATTCAAGTTGAGTAAATCCTTGGTTAAGCCAAGCAAGAAAAGAGTCCCAATCCCAAAGCAAACGAAACGAAACCGAAGAAGGAAAGGCCAAGTACTACTATCCACTACCTAAAACTAAATAGCTAGTCAGGCAAATGAAGCTATATGCCAGGTAACTAACTAACAACACACACACACAGATATTCTCTAAGGCTAAACGAAACTAGGATGTCGGATTAAAATGCCATGACAAGAAGGTAAAGGGAGGCAATGAGCATATAGTAATAGTAATAGCACCCCTTGCCGAGTGAGTGAGCTGAGCGAGATGGAGAAGGGTCACATCCCAACACATCCACATCCACAACCAACACAATGAAATAGAAATGCTAGACGTTTCGGACCCTCGGAACTTCCCGATTTTGTTTGTTGTTGGCAAGAATGAGCCGAAGCAAGCAACGAACGAACGAAGCCACCGACAGGCCGTCAACATTAATATCTCATACTGCCTATATCTATACTTATATATTTCTTTGTAATACATTGAACACTATATTATATTCCAACACTCGGATGTTCACATAATATTTCATAGCTAAGCTAAGTACACTAGGTAGCTATTGCACCAAAAGCTTTGCAAAGGTACACAATTTTACAAATCAGTGTACGTACCTACAAACCTACCTTAGGCTAACATTCGTGGGATTTATATTTTCAGGCATTTATTTAGGTAGGTATATATAGTTAGTAGGTTCACGTTACAAATAATATATAAATGAACTTTAGTACCTCTAGATTTTGGTGCTCGTATGTATGGCCTGACCTGTCTCTCTGATGTGATGCGAGCAAAGATTTACTATGGGAATTTTTTTTCGGTACACGAAGAGAAAATCAAAAGGGCTCTCCCCTTTGCCGTTTCGTTAGTTCTGTGAATAGAGAGAGAGAAGCTAGGTATAGTAGAATATTACTAGTAGTTAGGTAGGTACTTCATTCTTAACGATAAATATTCGTGGAGCACCTACTTCCATATAATAAACGGATAGATCACGGAAATATTTATACGATTCAGTAGTGTGTATAGTTCGAGGAGTGTAAACGGTGATAGTGATGCGACACGGCCGAGGAGAGGATCCGATGCGATGGTTTCGCCTCGTTTGCTTGTCTTATAAAAGTTTGACAGGGAAGCCCAGGTGTACAAAATTCAGGGAGACTTGTAGTGAGGAAAGCAGAAGCAGGAGAGCAAAGCATTTTAGGGTTCGCATAATAAAATAGGGGGCATAAATTATTTTACGGGCCTATTTCTTTCATATCGTATTATTCCGGTGGTCTACTCAACTCTCCTCATTCCAACCAGCTAGCTCTTCTGGTCCGGGTGTCCTCTGCTTTGTCCTGTCATCCCATTCCTATAGATGCAACCAAACTCTCCTATCTACATCTGATATATCCCTTCTCTGACTGAGTCCTACTACTATTTATATTTACAGCTTAACAATAGATAGAAAAATTCTATAACTCTCAGTCTGTCCTGACAGGTCAGATGAGACGATGAAAGTCTAGGGGGACCCTTAGCTCGGATCTGGCACACACTTTTCGCTATATTCCATCAACTATCACAACTCGATTACATTCAGCTGAATCAAGGCAAACAATATTTCCTAATGTGAATGTCGATCCCAGCTAGGATACTTACTCAAGGGCTTTGCACTGCATTACTCAGAATACATATGCTACGTGTCGGAGCTACCGACGACATTTTTAGAATATGAATTATGAACTGACAGCTAACAACCATCGTATAGATACCTAACTAAAACATTTTATATCCTATACAGAACACTCTGCATTACTTTGTACGTTGTTATTTACAAAAAGTAAAACGAGGGATGGATGTGCTCACAGATTTTTCTCCTACCAATTTCAATTAGTTGCATTTCGTATAGAACCAAAAAGAATCAGTTGTCAGAATAGCTATATATAGGTACATTTAAAAAACAAGGGCTAAAAAAATAAATAGTAAAAATTCTTGTCAGAATATTTTTTCCAAGGGCACTTACTGTAATTGTCTGTTCTGCTCCGTCATCTCAAATAAAGGATACACAGTTATATAGGTCGGAAATCCTTGCAGAGTTAATAGTTGCGTATTTTATGACGATATGATGCGATGGCATAGCTCCTGTTACACTCCTTTTACTCTCCGATCCGCATCTACGATTATGAATTACTAATACTAATGAGACTGGAATCTGTCAATAAAATATCAAATTATGAATTGGGGTGGATAATGCTATTTATTTGGATTGATTCAATCCGGTTCTCAGATACCATGAATAAATTCATGGCTAGTCTATGTTTACATCCCTGGACATCATCACAATGGCTACACCGTCATTTTGGAATCCTTATCTAGTTTAGCAATTATCTTTCCACCGTTCCACCACTATAATATACTATGCCGGCCGGTATTTAATCCCACAATCCACCCATCTAATCTAATGTTATATCGGTAACCCAGTTTATATTATTTAGAATTGAATTAATTTTTCTACTTTCACCGTCAAGGAGGTGTTGATTTCCTTCGTGTATTCTATATTTTCTTTATGTTATTTTCAGATCTTACTATTTTCTTATTGTAACTACGGATGTGGATCGTCATTGAATGCGTAGGCAGTGGGTACCAATATGAGTTTGCCGACATGATTAATCCTTAATTTTAAAGATTTTTGATAAACTAATAAAGTCAAACTACTACTATCACAAAATGCCTTCGATCTATCATTTATACCACTACAATATTGACTCTCACATAAAATAAAGTATTTACCTACCTACATAAGTTGCATGTAGGTATTTTAGATTTAAATATAGACACAAACATGTAAAATACCGTTTTTATATTTGCATAATGATTTATGAGTATGAGTGTGTTCTCAAAATTTGCAAGATTTCAACCAGGAAAACCTGGATTAAGCAGGATAGGATTTTTCATATCCTATTTTCCATTTCGTGTGAAGAGTCAGTTTCCCTCCTAGACTTATTTAGATGATAAAAATAGCTAGCTCTGCTGTATAGCGAGTT
>JABASI010002025.1:0-21423 GCA_019776505.1 Tomocerus nigrus
CGGTCCGGTCCGATCGATTTTTTGCAAACGACCGGACCGGTCCGGTCCGATCAAATTTTTATAAACGACTGGTCCGATCCGGTCCGGTCCGATTAGCAAAAGTAGCAAGTCTGCGTAGAACAACAACAGTGCAGCAGTAGTAGTAGGATAGTTTTCTACAAACACAGAACTATGCAATGGATACGCACTGCTTTATAATAATAAGTAAAGACTAAGTTGTGTTTAATACTCATAGCGTCGGATGATGTAAATGATATAAAGGAATAGAGGCAGGAGGGAGCTATGTAGCTATCAATAGGTAGTTTCGTCTGTTTTGTTAATATATCAGCATGGCATTATGCACCTACCAAAGTGAAGTTAGTTACCTAAGCTGGTATGTACACATTATTGTGGCTGTTGTACGTGGAGATAGAATAATATAATTAAACTGTAAGGAAAAGGTTTATCGCTACAGAGTTGGTGAAGGAGTAGTCTAAAGAGCAGCAGCAGCGTTAGGAGACTGAACCTGAGCGAGTAGTGAAATAAAATACATGGCGATGGTATAGTAATGGTCCTATAAGTGATGGAAGTTGTATATTATTATTGTATTGCTGCTCATAGCCAAGGAGTTAGCTAAGAAGTAGAGAGCTTATAGGAATAGTAAAACCAATCCAAGGAAAGGCAGGTACAGAAAGAAGGTCCCCGCAAGGCACACTTTCCATAGAAGCCAAAGTATCTGAACGAGGCAGGGAAGTGTAATGCTTTGAAACCGGTCCCCCTGTGGAATGTTGGACAAAGGGTTCAGTGTTGGCAACATAGGCTTTGACAACCACGGGCATGTAATTACACCTTGGCCAGGTAAGATGGCCGAGAGGAAAACCATACTACTATACACTACATACTTTAACATAATTGGGAAACTGTCTATAGGGAACTTTAACCTACCAACTACCAAATACTACTATTTCTCTATACACTCACAACATTCTCACTCACTACTACTACAACACTCTACATAATAACACACACAAGAGCTAAAGCAAAAAAATCTTAGAAAAACCTTAGATATTAAAATTATCACTGCACGTTTGTATGCATTCTCTAGGGGTACAACAACAGTACGTACCTACCTACAGCTACTCTGTTTATGTCAACAAGTTCTTCAATCCCAAAGAATTTTTCCTTATTTTATGTAATTTTATTTCTTTTGGGATTTTTGGAACCGGTGTGAAAATGACAGTGATACAGATCTGATGCTGCTGAAACTTTTCAACTTTGGAAAAGAAAATCTTCAGTAAAGATTTTGTTTTACTTAACAGGAGGGTGTCGCAACTTTTTTTGGCTTTTTGGGTTCAGCGTGACAATGTTTTCTTACTCTAGGAGTCAATAATATGATCGAAGTGGCAATCGTTTAATATTCGAAAATTTTTAACAGTAGTAACAATTTCTTTTTACAAACTAATGAGACATTTTCAATTTGTAGATACTCTGGTCGCAACTATTGAGTTCAACTCGAGGATAATGGTATAGGTAATAATCACATGCTTGAATAGACTTGACTAATCTATGCTGCTTCCCACCTGCTTTTCCACATACGAAGCTCAGTAACAAACCACACAGTTTCCTACAAAACAGCTAGCTATAGTATCCAATAGAATTTTAGGGTGATCATAAGATCTACAACGATGATTGTCCTGTTTTTAAAACGAATGTTAGGATATGAGTTAACCGATATTTTTTATAAATATTTGTGTTCTTAAATTTTCACATTTTCTACGCTGATAATTTTCTTATATTTTTTAAAACGTCCAATAGCAGTACCTTATAATATTAAGATCATATTGACAAAAGCTTCTTGCTTCCATTTCCGCTCCAATTAAAAAATATCTACCTGTATTAAGATACACCAGATTTAATTTGAGGGGAGCTTCATTTATATCCAGCGTGTTGAGTTCACTGTGTGTACCCAGGCAACTCTCGAAATATTTCGGGCAAATCTGTGTAGTATGTCAGGATAGTTTTTAAAATATTCATTGTAGGGACGGTTGTAGCAACACACTACCGTAGCGTAGCTCGATTGCATAGTTTGTGTAGGTAGCCTGGTTTTGCAATCATCCGTCTAAATAGCTAAAACATGGAAAAGACAAAACAGAGAAGAGCTTACTCTCCTTTAACATAAAATAACGTAAGAGCAATCAGATGGAGAGGGTAGCGGATGGAATGGAGTTCTTGGTGGATGTAATGCCGTGTGTCGTGGCATATAATCTTGACTTGTCTAAGGAGGCACACACAGCGTAGAGTAGTCAACCCTAGCTCGGCCATTCAGTTCAGAGCAGGGATGTTCCCTTATGCTTATTTAGTCAGGTAAATTGCTCATCCACATCACGAATGTAGAGACACTATACTTTACTATAGCTCTTTCTTCCATCCATCCACCTTGGCAGCTACAAATAAATATAATACACATGAATAGGTATTAGCTTAGCATATCCAACTAAGTATAAACATGTGTCTAAAGAAAACATTCTTATACTTCGTCTTCTCTCTCTCTCTTTCTACTAAGACAAGCATGAGACTCCCCAATACATTTCATCATTGAGTCCATTCCATACCTATAGCATACCGAACAGCCAACGCAACGTAACGCTAGTAACGCAATAGAGAAACAAAACCAACTAACCCCATGGAACATACAAAACAGAGTTGGGACCGCACCTTTACTTTCACATTGCATTTTTAAATCAAATAAAAAATTTAATGTCAATCCGTATAAATTTCCATAGTGTAATTAATATTTCAAATCGAAAAAAAATAACATTTCTCTATAAACGGTCATGTTAAAATTAATACATAAAGTGGATGGCGTAAATTAACGCCAACGCCGCCATGTAAATTAAGTACTTTTCCATGGACCTCATCAATGGCGTTCTGAATCATTTTCCTAATGTAATGTTATAGTACCTAATGTGTTTATTAGCTTTAATGAACTCCCATACTTTTGTTTCCTTTTAATTATGTAGGAATATTTTGTGTGACTGCAGAGATGATTTGTAATACCTACTTAATAAATAAATGAAAAATAATTTGGGTTTAGATGGTTAATGTAATTAAAATTCTAACTGTGAATTATTATTTAGTTATTTGATAGTGTGAATGAGGTTTAGTGCGTATGGAAGGGTAAATATTAGTTACAAGAGTCGTTCCCACCTTGATTCAAAGGGCAAAATATAATAATATATAACAGAAAGAGTAAAATTCCTAGTCTCCGCTTTATATTCCGTAGGTATGCTTGTTTGTAAGATTATTATGGTCAGTATATGAATGTATGCATCTTATCATTAAGACAGAAGAGTAAGGCTATATTATAATACAAGTCTGTATCTGTAGTGAATAATATAATAATATAAAAGTAATAAGCCTGGTAGAATCGTATTCATTGCATATTGAATTACTGTGTAAATGTGTGGATGTAGGTAGAGAGCCGAGTCGTGTACCTGTTTGTGTTGTCTGGCGTTGTGTTGTTGAGTTGAATTTAGCTGTAGCCTAAGGTAGAGGAGTGAATCGAAAAGGCTCGGGAGAAGGCAGGCAAGGCAGAGAGACGTACGGAGTGGTTGGTTATCTGTTGTCTGTGTGTAGAGAATATAGATAATTGCATGTGTAGCATGGCGATGGGATAGCCTTAGCCAGTAAGTTAAGTGCAGGCAGGCCGAGTGAATTGAAAGGAAAGGAACGTCTCACCTACCTGCCTTCTTCTTCTTGTGATCTTAAGCTCTGTCCCAGCAGGTACCCACATACTACAAACTACACACCTCACTCACTCACTTTTAGTCAATGCGGAAAGAAATATAATACAATACTGTTTCTGCTTAACTTGACTCTGTCGACAACAACGACAACTTTAGTTTACTGCTGTCTTCTGTCATGTAGTCAGAGCTCCAACCAATTCTTCCAATCTTGTAATTTTTAGATAAGCACACGCAACTAAAATGTGAGTGAGCATGTAGAAGCCTCTGTGTGTCAACGAGGAATCGCTCCCTAATAAATAATATCCCTAGACCACACGACAGGACACTTCAGAGCCATTTCCATTGTTTTGCGGCGTGAAAAACCATTTAACGCAATCTCAACGATTTTTTTGCATGTGTGTGCTGTTTTGTTGTCGTTTTTAATAGCCAGTGCTCTTCGTATTTTCAAATCAAAGCTATTAGGTGTTTTTATCCTCGAAACTAATAAATAAATACAGCTCTGCTTGTAATATTATAGCATTCCTTAACAACAACCCTCCACTACACCATTGGAAGAGCAACAGGTGTTACTACTATAATATTATAACCAACGTTCAAGAACATCCACAAAGCATCATCATTCTCTGTTCATCATTGGATTTTTTCGATCTAACAAACGATGTGCAAGGATTAAGTAGCCGTTGCATTTTGTTCATCACTTTGGGATTGTTATGATATTATCTGTGACTGTGAAATTGCAAATTTTGTCATCAGAGTTAAGTCTCAGTTTCTGTATGGTGATATTTCGTGGATATAAATTAGGAATTTATCGAGATGGATTGATATCCTAATAGCTGCTTAGACTTTGTTTCTTTTGCTAGTTGGATAAGTTTGCCAAGTGTAATCCAAATGTAGCGATAGTCAGGCAGATGATGATAATATGAGTTAAGCCACATTATTATAGTGAGGCACTTGTGTTGTTGTGTTAGTTAACTCGACCCGTGGAAGAGAGAACAAAGAACTTGAATGGATAATCCTCGTTTGAGTAGCTCTGAATCTGTGCGTAATGTACGTAAATGTAACCACCATATTAACTAGCTGACTTAGCATTAGCTGTGCATTGCCATTAAGTAGACATTTGCACGTCCCAGCCACAAAGATTGTGTTTGTCTTGTGGATGAGATCGGGATTCCATATTCCGTGATACAATGCGACTGACTATGTGACCCTTTGTACCGTAACTTACTTAAGTAGTTGTGGCTATAATGTCCTTATAGTAGTTCTTATAGCTACGCTATGCAGCCAGATGATATTCAATGATAAGAGGGAGCTAATGTAGCACAATACGTGTGTACACAGTTAAGATCACAGATCAGCATCAACCAAACAAATCCATAGCAAACCAGTTGTTATTATTCAAGACAGATATTATATCGAACATCTAATTCGCGATTTATTTCTACTGAGGGAAAACTCGCTTAAATTATTCTCTCATTGGAATTATTGATCGCCAAAGGACTCACTCACTTTAACTTCTTTTGGGACAAATTTGGAGTAGGGCACACAACATTCGCCTCTTCAAATATTTTATCCAACTCACCACGCTAAAAATGACATGAATTTTAATGGACGGATAGAATGAGGAGCTTGATTGCGTTTTATGTGCCATGAAAATATTTGTGCTTCCTCTGCTCGCATACAATAAAAGTGTGCTTTCAATGCAAGAAAGAGGTGACATGGTTTAATTAAATCCTGTAAAAATATGTAACAACTCTCTGTGGATTATATCGCTATAGGCCATTGTTTTCATTTTTATACTCATTCTTATCCCACACAATCAATTATTGCGTAAACATAATTGCCTATCGAATCATTCTATATATCAAGATCTACAAAGAGATTTGCTAATTATAACGAGACCTCCGTTGGGCAATTAGCCAATATTGTGTTGACTTCCCGATTTTATCCCCAAAATACAAAATGCTATTAAACTGTAATTGTAAGCCCAGTTTTGTGTTAAACGGTTGAGATGAATTGTTTTTCATTTGTTGTCACTACTGTGCCTGTGCCTCATTGTTGTCTGGGACCTCTACGACAAAAACAATGGCACGCCAGTTGTTCCCGATGATATTTTCCAAACCTGCAATTACTAGTATGATCATGATTGATTTGTGGTTGAGGAACAACCATGGAATCAAATGCAACCCAAATGCTCAATGCCATATGATATACACAAATGGATTAGTGACTTAATTTATTAAAGCTGAACATATCGTTTTAGTGAAATTTGTGAATATTACTGTGTTTAAAGGAAAGTGTTACTCTTCAAATTAAGTCTGACGCTCGAAAATGTCCTCAGAGGTAAGAAAAGTAAAAATAAATACAATTTTTTCTAAAACAACTACCGACTAGCGTATTAAATCTTTATGCGAGCAATAATGCTTTCGTAAATAGTTAAAACTTATATGGGATTTTGAATGGGCCTAAACTCTACCATGTAGACATTTGACGTATTTTGAAAAAATACTTAATGGGTTCGAATAAATGAAACACAAAGAAAAAATAACCCAACAACAACGAGTCATGTGAAATAGAGGTACTGCCTAGTATCTTATAATTGTAATTCCATTAATTATTATCGGTTTTAATAAGGCTTATTAGCATGTGTAAATAAAACAATGAATTGTAATATTTCAATTAAGTGATATGATGCTAGTTAAAGAGCTTTGATATATCTGTATTCGTAGGGTAAACTGATAGCGTCGAGGTTTACTTGTAGCCTGGTAGCATTAATATCAGTACACAATAATAATAATATTCTGATATTGAACAGTAAGGAATCAGAGAGGAAGGTAGAATAAGGTGATTAGTTTCTGGGATAGTTAAAGATATAAACTTGTAATGCGGACGGTTATGTTGGCATCCTGCTGTGGAATACGCTTAGCTAGGATCATAAAATCGGGAAATTGGTCGACTTACTGTGTTCAATTGCGTTAAATATGAATAACTCACATTTATGTGCATACATTCGTTTTTCTGAATATTTCCTACTTCCTCCCGTCGTACTCAATGCATATCTGTCTTATTCATTGAAGAGTTGAGTTGTGTTGTTATGGCGTGGTGTGGGTGATGGCGAGGTGCTCATGTCATGTAACAAGTAGCTTCTTATCTGTTTTTGTTTACTTGCCAAGCCAAGTAAATCCACTGCGTATCGTAATAACAGAAACCTATTCTGATGACTCTAAATGCAAACTGGCAATAATGAAATCAGTTAAGTGTTGCTACTTTTTCACAGTAATTCCGCCGACATTATTCTAGTTTTAGTATCATGTCTCAGTTGAGTAGTGTCTCTTTTCTAACATACTATACACTTTTCAAGTAAATTGAACAGTTTTTTTGCACTCTGTGCGAATATCTATGCATTCTATAATTTTACAACCTGTAATTGAGTATCTATATTATGCAGTTCTGCTATATTGCAAAAATTAAATTTCTAACGAGAGTTAACTTAAGAGAGAATTTGAATATTGTTTTGTGTTTACAAATTGTTCGACGGCCTTTCACCTTCTCAAACTCGGCACAAGTCAATTTTGTAACTAACCTGATCTGCTGTGTTTCCTCTATCCTGACCTGAGTTCGGATGAAATAATAACGTAATTTATATCAAATACTAGTACTTATGGTAATTTTTATTCAAGGTATTCAACTTAGTTGCCATTTATTTAAGTTTCAGTTAGCTGAAATCGTAGAAACTGCAAAGACAGGTTCTTTATTTTCTTGAAAACGACATCAGGATCTAAACAAGAAGGCAAAGACATTTGAGATACGCGTATTTTCATTTATATCATTACTAGAACATCAGTACATGTACCTGTACGACGTATTGTATTCCGTGATTGTGTATCAGAATAAGTGAGCCGCCTAAATAATGCTATCAGCCTATGTTGACATAATATAGTTGACGCGAGGCACACAGACTCCCATATATTACATTCTGCATTTTTTATTTTCTGCACTAATATTATTATGCTAGAGATAAATAGATATGAGCTGCACTCCGGACGACTTGCCGTTTTATTTACCAGAATTTATCACACATTATCATGTCAAGTTTCACAGGATTTTCGTTGCATGTGTTTTCTGTAATGTTATTTTGTCTTCTTGTCAGTGCAACACAGGCAGGTAAATTATAGGGATTTTAACATTCCCAACAATTTTACTACACGCATTCTATATTCTAATTGCGAAAGTATTTGTTCTACCTGTACAAGCATATTACATACACACAGCGAAACAGGTACCTAGGTCTATGTCCGTTTACATTCAGTTTTTAGCAATATACTTTACAAAAGGGGATTGCAATTTTATGCTTTAAGGTAAAAATGGCAATAACATATCCGCTGTAGCAAATATTACACGCCAGCTCATGCTAATAGCTTTCTTATAACTTATTTAGTGAATTTCTAATGCATTGTCTCTTTCATAAAATCCAATGTTGGTCAACTAAAGTGAATAATGCATTCAGTTTTACAATCAATTCATAAATGACTAATTAATATTCATTCGTTGCAGTGCGTGCAATTAGAAGGATTATTATTACTATAATTATTATGGAAAACTAAGAAAGTTGACTGTTATTTTCATGTTGAAAAAATTCATGGGATGAGGTGCAATTTTTTTTTCTGTATAAGTGTGTTATGTTATGTAGCCGTATGTAGAGTATTAATGTGCTGATAATATTATTATATTATATCCTAAATTATAGCTTGATTTTCTAGTGCGATGTGCAGATGTAGTAAAGTGAGAAGTGAAGTTTGCTGATGTTTTGTTATGCAGAGCTAGCTAAGTGCAGACTTCTTTGGAATGCATAATTGGAAAATCACGTTTAGGCATTTGTTGGCCAAAAGTTTTCAGTTTAAGTAGTGTGCGTAGTTGTCGTACGAATTTCTACAAGAGGATAAGTTATTAGTCAGCCTAGGTAACTCTACACAATGCAATTCTGTGCTAACTCTGCACTTAACTTGCTTCATTTTATGAATTGTTGAATTCCCTTGTGAAGCACAACAATGCCAACCTCAAATCTCTCATTCTCCATCTTTTAGTCCTGCCAAAAAGATTTAAGAGAGTCAATTATAAAATAAAAATGCCCAATACCAGACAGGACACACGGCTGGTTTGACATGGACACGTCGACGACAATGCTCAATTACCACATTACAAATAAATAAATTCTCGAATCTGTTTTATCATCCTCATGTAACATGTAGCAGTAAAATCCTCATTTGCATAGCGTGTCTCTCTCCCTTTTATTTCATGAAAATCTCTGGCGGAATTCGCAGTTCGCTATCATTATTTCAATTATTTTTTACATTCTTTCGAGATTTAAACAAATAAACGAGTACATTCAGAATGTAGCCTGTCCTGAATCAATTTATTATCGTGTTAGCAATACCTGATGATTTAACTGAACTTTGATTGTTTTGGTCAACAAGCCAAATACATTAGATACCATATCCGGTACATACAATTAACCATTAATACATAAATATGTATGATAATGGCAGACATAAATGTGATTTTTTTTTCTGACGAAGAATATAATTCACGCTAACAACAACAACTCTTAAACAAAAAACTCTTTTCGGAAATATTCAAAAACCACTAGGAAATATTTAGTCTTTGTACTTCAATTTTAACTTTAACCTGGCACTAGCTGTGTAACTCTCGCAGCTACATAATTTTCTTGTCTAGTAACCTACCTAAAAAGCATTAGTCATTTGATGGAAAATGTATGGATGCGAAGGCGTGTAAATATTTTATGCCATAGACATTTTATCTCAGGTAAATACGTACATAAACAATTGGAAAACGGTTCTGTACATTTTTCACGAGTCAACTCATTAAGGCATAAAGGATCTGTGTGAATGTATCACAGTAGTAGGTGTTTGCCTAAAAGTGCGAAGTGGACTACAATTCTCATTCGTTACAAGTTGCAACTGGCAACTTGTTTGCAAGTGACATGACAGAGTCATCATGATATTATTATTCTTTGCATCCTTTCTCACTAATAGTTAGTCTTTGTTTATTTGTCACAAAGTACAACTTTTTTGATTTGCATTTTTCAACCAGTATGATTTATTTTTATTTTTATAAATTTATTAAAATTGCAAAAACATTTTCTAAGGAATGTGAGTTGAACTGTTTTATGAAGCAAACATGCCCTTCATTGTTATTTTGAGAATTTTAAATAAAAGCTATGAACACATTTATTGCCACGTAGCACTATTTTCTTCAATGTGTACAGGAAAGATAAACTCTGCAGTCACTGTGAATTTTTAATTTAAGCCTGCTATAAATTATTTAGGTAAACATAGAAACCTAATTGGTGGAGTAAGGTGTTTATTATCGTACAGTTTTACTACTTATTTAAGAGTTATCTTTACAAGAGTTTTGCATTTTTGTGGACATTTAAAAGTGAACATCCTATAAGTAATGAGAAGTTGTTGAAGATTCCCACAGAGAAATACAGAGATTAAATTAGCACACCGTAGAATTAATGAGATTTGTAAGGAAAGCAAAGAGCAGAAAGTTGAAACAAGAAAAGTCTTGTGTCAATTCTGCAAAAAGGATTTTACAAAAGATACATACATGGAAATATATTGCTTGATAAGTAAGAAGAGCATGTTAGTTGTGTTGTGTGCAAAGGTTTCTCTGCTTTGGTGCATCTTTAGTTTTATCTGTAACTATCTTTCCATCTACTGGTAAAATAACTGAGCGTGAAATGTGTTTCTATTTCATGCTCAACAGCTTTGTATTGGTTGGGAGCACGATGTGCATTCTATTCTGAAATGCCTATAGTGTAAAGCCTTTGATGGTGAAGCTGAGCTAAATAAAACGACGAACTTGGTAGTAAACTACCGAAATGTAGTCATTGTTAGCCTAAACTATACGTTGTCTATCTAAACAGGCAAGTGCTGACAGGGATTCTTCTTCGCCATGTCATTCATGCTTGCAAATAAATAGTTGAGATCAGCCACTGAATCTAAAATAAGTCAGTCAGTCAAAATCATGAGTTTCCTTTTCTACACTTTTATTGTTGGCCTCCGAGTGTTATTTTTAACAGACTTTCATTCACTATCAACAGAAATTCTATATCTTCACGCTCAAACTAGATCTGACTGTAGCATCAGGACAAAATTCACAATACAATGAATCCCTCTGCTCTGCTACAAAAAAGCAATGAAATCACTTGCACTCTTACTACACTTGAAATTACACATGACATACGTTGTTAAATTGCAAATTACTAGGTGGTAACTTTACTGGCTATGTAAGTAATGCTAAAGCAAAATCTACGTTGTGGAAACAAGACAACTTGTCTTGTTTATATCTCTCTACCTAAATTCCCTTTTCACCCATTAGCACGAAAGATAGAGATTTACATTGCATGCTCCGTGGAAACGACTTTGTTCCCTTCTATTTTCGTGATACACTGCATTGAACATGCAACAAGGCAAGAAATTTGATAAAACAGACCTCTACATACTCCGCTGCATATTCTCTTTCTCCTGAAAAAGCATTGTTTCAAAAAATAATCCACTCAATTGACCTTCCAGGAGACTTTAATTTTATAAACGTATCAGTACATCTCACCATTAACATCATAAGATTTATCTTTAATAAAAATTATTTACCACTGTACCATATATTTTTGTGACTGACTCTTTCGACAGTAGGTAAAATAAGCTCAATTTTCCTGAATTATAAATTAATCCCGCAACAAAAATCATATTCTCATCCAATACTTAAATCACGTCTTAAATGGGATTACAATAATGATTTAAAAGAACAACATTAGTACAATTTCTTCAGCCTTACTATGCCGAATGCTATGTTAATAACAAAATACCTAAAATTTAATTAGCAAGGTTTGTATATGTACCTAAGAAAATTAGAATTCAAAAACTACCGACAGAGATTGCTTCCTTTGTCTCCAAGCAACAAATCAACAAATATTCCAAATTGTAAGACTAATTTCTGCAATTGCTGCATTATTTTTAAGATGATATCTGTAGGAAAAGCTTTGTTATATTATTATAATGAAATAAGTATCTTATATAAGTATGCTTTGCCCTAAAAAATCCACATGCGGCCCAAAATTATACTATAGAACAAAATTATTAAATTTTTGCGTCACCCATCTGTTTTTCTTTAAATTATAGTACCTTTTTCGAGTGACAGCCTGTGATGTTTCATTTTGAAAATGGGAAATTAGGGAAATTATATGAAGGAACAAAAACTGAAGTAGTTATGCGGTGTGCGTACCTTATATTAAGCACCAACTCTGCTGCTAAATCTTTTTCTGTTTAGATGCTTTCTTATATTTTTGATATAGAGATTCAATATCTTTATTTACTACACACATGGAGCCTATCATTGCCAGCCAAAGAAAATGACTGAAAATATTATTCTATCACGATTAGTACACAGACATATGATATTATATACTGGTGTTTTTCTTTACAAGTGGTAAATTATATGCTGGTATTAAATATGATATTTATTGTTAGTATTAGCTAAGAAAGTAGGTGGCTGGATGTGTGCTACAAATGAGGAGCACGGACATAGATACCTAGGTAGTATGTAGAAGAGGTAAATAAAAGTGTTCATAGGTTGTTGGTAAGGGACTAGGATAATGTGATGAAATTATGAAGCGGGCTATTAGTTCCTAAACTTGTAGCAATATTTAAGTATTAGAAAATCTAATGGAGGGATTCTGTGTATATTGAGTGTGCAATAGAGATTGTTGTGGAGATAATAGGCATCTTTACCCACCTAAAGGTATGTAATGCGACCTTCAGTATTTAATATCAGGTTTATGTACTTCTACTGAAGCTATTCGAACTTCTGCTGTGGTTTTTACTCTATTCTTTGGTTTTTTACGGCACTACATCCTTCGTTGCTGCACATAAGAGAGGAATGGTGGTAGAAGGTAGGTAAATGAAATCCAAAATGAAATCCAAGTTACGACTTGTATAGATTGAGTAGTATACATAATATAAAAGTAGGCAGTGATAGTCATAGTCAGGACATTAGATAACCTACAACAACTCTGTTCTGTGCTAAGACAATCAACTGGAGGACTTTTATACGTGAACTTGCATTATAGAGCATGAAATGAAAGAGTGGCTTTGAGAGGAAGATGCGCTAGCTCCGTTTTTCTCAACTAATTCACTACACCTTTCTTATTATAGTTAGTCTGTGGCTGCAATCATGATTCTTGTCGAGCATCTGACGACGAGATTACCTCACTAACTAATGCCGCAGAAGAGATCGAGGGAGAAATGAAAGAGAGAGAGAAAGAAATCTTTAGCTTGCTTCATTTGACTCTCTTTCTTTTACTCGCAGTAGTTGTTCAGATTTGTTGTAGAATGGACAAGTGTCGGTGTTGAGGGCTGCTGCTGGCTTCTTATTATTGACTTGGTTAAACTTATTGTCAGCCGGACGGACGGATGATGGAATGAAACCTTGCACTTAGCTTCTTTCCCTCACTCACTGCATTGACTACACATAGAATAGAACAACAACGTTGCATACATATAGACACTCCACTACACTTGGATGGACTACCTGGCATAAAAGTATAAAAAGATAATAGCTATGTAACCTATCGACTATACTTATACGTCACCTGACAGTACATCTATATACAGAAATATTGTAATATGTAGTAGGCTCAGTTATAGTTCGTGATATCCATTAGTTACACTCCACACAAGGCTACCTGTGTACTACTACTGGCTTGTTTTGTCTTGGCTGCTGCGAACTAGACTGAAGATGAGTAGAAAAGCCCCAAGCTGTTCCTCTACTTATATTATTGACTTGACTGCATGGCTTTACCTTGAATATCTTACATTAACTCGAGTTTCTAGAGTAGAAATAAGAAGAGCCTTCCTTCCCTTCTTCCTTGCCGGGCATTGCACATTGAACTGCATTATTTTTGTTCGTAGGTAGCTGTATAAATAACACATAGTTTAGGTAGAACAGGCAGACGGACGGATATTGTCTGTTCTGTTGCAGACTCTTCTTGCTGGACTCTGTCGAGGTTTCTTCGAGACCCTTCAATTAAGACTACGCGGCGCATACTCTTAATTCCTACTTACCTTCTCTCTCTCTCTCTCTCTCTTCTTCCTTTTCTAGACAGATACTTAAACATTATTGAAGCTGCACATGTTTTCTATAACTTCCCTCTCTCCTTCCTCCGTCCTCCACTTTTACAGATTGTACGTGAAATTTTTCATAGTAATTTGTTCAGAACAACAATGAACAACGGATGAAATAAATCCTAAGGCAAGGCAAGTGTGCTCGCGGCCGGACGCTGACTGCACTGGACCACACCACACACACTCTCTTTAGCTCTCTAATATTATTCTTTATTATTTCATGTTTTCGACCTGACAAATCACCGGACTTTTTACTTATTTTCTATGTACCTGTAATAAGTCACTTCGTGTGTGTTTAACCGGCAATTGCCATGACACAACAATCTATAGCGTCTAGGTCTATCTTTTTCACTATCCACCGAAAAGGAAAGGCATTATCTGCCATGAATCGTTTTATTGCCTACATTAGCATCTGACTATTCTGACTGAAAATTTCAAAGGCACACAGCTGTTTTCACTGTCTTAAATTTATGCTTGATTTTTGAAGGTAAAGCACTACCTGAGCGGCTCCTTTTGACACCAATCAAAGAAATAGAAACAGATGGATAGATGAACTCGATGCAATGCTAATGAGCACAAATCAAAAATATTGTGCGACAAAGAGAAGTAGTGCATTAGCAGAATCTAGAAACGTGCCTTATCACCGATTGGACGCTGACATCTCTTTATAGACTAGTTAGCTCCTTAACGTAATTGGCTAGAGAAGGTACTTTCTGTATCGATACCCTAAAGTGTTATTGATAGTCAATCCACTAAGCAAATAAATGCGGTTTTATTCTCGTAGACTCATGTTTATGTACTCGCTTTCTATTTATAATGATGGAGACTTTGGTTGTTGTAGAGTGTGTTTAGATTTTAAATAATAATTGCTTTGTATCTCACAAGTGCTAGGTAGGTAGGTCGTATAGGTCCTTACTTTTAACTTTAACAAACGATGAATATAGTCGACGCACGAGAAATTCCCATTATGTCCCACACGTTTCTTGCTCTTACGCTATTTGGCTAGGTGTGATCTGTGATTATACAGAAATAAGATAACAACACTTTATGTCTTTCCTTTCGGATACAATCGGGACACATGTCTCTCCCTCACATAAATACATCTGTGTCTCTCCTAATAATCGACCCAATATACTGATATATAAATACGATATACCTAGCCATAATGTAGTGTGCATATATCCAGAAGAGTAAGAGCGACGAATAAAGTCAAATTTGTCATGGATGAACTAAATTTGATTACACAACCTTAACTCTGCATACGTTCGAGCATATTAAGCTGAGTGCATGTAAGTAGTGCCAGTTGCCAGGTAAATATATAGAATTTCTGCTACCTTATCGTTGTGGCATGCCATAATGCCACCACTACTACTACAGACACAACAATCCCCTCACTCACCATAACCACTAACAATAATAAATATCTGTAGGATTCACAACCTTTTATTAGATACTCAGCCTCAGTGGACGCTGCACTTGTAGATGTGCTAAAGTCAAGTTAATTTCATTTCGTGATGTCCGTGTAATGTAATCTCTGTCTCTGTCTATAAATATACTTCACAGTTGTTTGATTTTTGATTGCTTCTCCTTGTACTATTGGCACTTATCACACTCAATGAGAAATAAAGTATTTTTGATTGCTCGTTTCAGGTGACCAGATAAAAACAAATTCCAATTCAAAGGTAATAGAATGGCGAGGGATTATTTTACGGCTCTAATGTAGCCATACATTTTAGCAGGGAAGAAGATAGTACTTAAATACATAATAATATAAGTACTAGTTACCGGATCTACCTGAGTATATCCAACGGACTCTTAAAAGCACCAATTACACTCTATTATATAAGGAATGGAGTCGAACGAATATGCGACGACCTGTCAATTGTCAAAACATATTATCACACCTACAAAGTTGCGAAGCCCATCATTTCTTTTTCTTCTATCTGGACGTTGATTTTTTTCCCTTTTATTTTCTCATTGCATGTACATGCAATGCAACACTCAATTTCGTAGGCGTTAGAGACGGGCACTGCACGCTGGTTCAACTTATAGCTAACCTTCCACATTTTATTCAAAAGAACATGTAAATAAGAATTTTTCGACTTGTGTACAACCCAGTCAACGATCATTTATAATTTAGTCATGAATTGGTTTTTGAGTATTTTATAATTCTTGCATTTTATGCTTTGATTTGCTATTATTGTCCTGATTTGATATTATTGATATTATTGATTTGCTATAAGATTGAAAATTAATCGAAATGGTTCATTTAACTTGCCTAGTTCATGTTTTCACAATTCACTAGACGCTACCTAAATAGACACGTTAATTTGTGCTAATTTTAAATAAAATGGAGTAATAAAAATCAAATAAAGATAAAATTTTGATACCTTTTGTAGCAATTAAAAACAATTCCAAATATTTCACCACGATTTTGCACTGTTAGCTGAGTTGCGCTTGCAAAGTTGCAAAAAGTATGCTACGAAATATTTAGCTTGTCTTTTAGTTTTCTGGATAATTTCTTTCGTTCTTTTCAAAAGAACTGAAGACAGCAACTTTTCTTTGGTGGCACTTGAAATTATTCAATGCTGGTCTGTAACAACAAATTTTTATGTGCAGTATGCCCACCTCTAGTTCTGATTGAATAGAAGGTCCATAAAAGATACAATTGTATGTAAGACAGTATTATTGTACATCATACATCTGAAGCAATCTATACAATAAATCGTTTGTTTTTAGTGCACAGATGTGTCTGTGGGCAGCCAAATTTTTATTTCTGAGGATAATAGAAATAAATAGGTATGTCCCAACTACATAGACATTATCGAGTGTAATTTAATGTTGTTAATGTAGGTATAGTTGCTATTGTATTGTATTTTATTGTATTCATCTTGTGGATTCGTAGTTTTGTGGTAGATAGCTAGATAGGGAGTGATATTATTATAAGTAGTCTAATATCTCTTGGCATGCATATAATATAGAGGAACACAGAGTAATAAGAGAAGAATGGATGGGTAGAGACAATGCATAGAATCCAAGAAGGTATGTACCTACACAGAAAAATTACATTTCGTGGGCTGCTATTTCATCCCTCTGTCTGTGTCATCGTCATTACAGTATAATAAGTGTAGCTCTGATGGACTTGACTTGCATCCCTTTCTTCTTTTCCTTCATGCCGTCCGTCCTTAACGTTGGAGTTGAGCCCGTCCTTAAGTATACAGTCGGACAAGGCATTAGCTGAGTTTACTCGAGTTGCCTACTGCTAGGGCCATTAGAGTCCTATTCCTCCTGAGAGTGCAATCAGGTGAGTTGTTGTATGTAATGCATATAATGATGTGGTGGCATGGCATGGCATGCCATGCCACGCCAGAAGAGACGAAAATCCCTACGCACATAGACAGACAACAACAGAGCACAGGTGATACAGGTACACTCACACATTAGAATAAGTAGAGTAAGGGCTCTGTGTGCCTCTCTCCTCAGACTCCACTTCTAGTAGTCGCCGACTGACGAAAGGAAACAGACGAGGAATTATTACAGCTTTCTGAGTTTCTAATGTAACTATCACCATTGCATTGTCGGATCAAAGTTCATGTTCCGAGACAATCCCTTGGGATTCAGTTCCTTTATGCTCTTCACTCAGACTATACCCTCATCTCCTCCGTCCAAAACTCTTCAATTTGTGATCTTCGTGTTCTATCTCTTCTTATCTCAGTGATATCGAATTATTTCTCTGTTCTCCGTGTACATATTTATGTAGTGCAATAAAATATCTAACTGTACCTAAATCGGTTAATCCATTCCAAGTGTAGAACAAAAAGATCCAACATAAATTACAAATTTTTTCTATCAAGTTTTTGATGTGTTGTGAGTTGTGACTTTGTGAGTCAGTGAGTTGTATTTACAAAGTTAAAAATTTATTGTTATTTAATTATGCACTTATTAGCGGGTGCATGTACAGTACATAATTTAGCTAGGTATCTCTAGTATCATCATGACATGAACCAGTCCATTAGAATGCTCCGTGATTGTATTTTAATGTTTTTAATTTATTTCATTTGTGTAGCTACGTGTGTATAATGCTGATTGAGGGATCGTAAAAGAAATCTTGAATATCCTGCAGAATTAAGTGAACAATTTTGCAATTGAGTGGACTTAGACAATAATTAATTAACTACCGGCAAATGAGCTATCAAATCAACAGTTGATAAAAGGAATATTGGCTACATAGGATGCGACGGTAGTTTTTTTCTCTGCTTGTGTACACACTGAGAAGTTGAATGATGCTGAGACTCGTAAAACTGCATTAAAAACTCAATTCAACAATTCGTCTCCAATCAGAATCACTTGAATAGACAGAGCAAGAAACAATAAATGCCACTCTATTCAGTAAAATCAGGTCCTAGATTGACTTTAAGTCAAGTAGGTACAATACTATGGATTAGTTACCTAGAATACTAGAGATAGAAAACAAGTCAAGTTACTCACATCACACAATACAACAGTCAGTCAAATCAATGTGTCTAGATTCATCTTTTTCGTTGTTTGGTTTTTTTACGAATGATGTGTGAATGTCGACTCAGAAGTGCTCACATCGTGTAGCGATCCCACAGCAAAGTTGTAAGTCCTTTTGTGCCTATCTTCTTCTTATTTGTGTTAAATGAGCATAATAATGTAGACACATGCGTTTTTATTGCATAGTGAGACGGTGTGTTGAGTATTGAGATAGAAGTTGGTGGTGGTAGTCGAGGTTAAGAGCAATCTGTCGCAAAATCGGGTTTCCCACATCCTGCTACCCCTGTCGATTACCTCCTGCTGACTTACGAGCTTGAATTCTGATGTGCTGACTGATTCTGATTCCCAAACATCTCTGATCGCATCATTAATATCAACATCCTTAAATTGATCTTCCTCTCCTCCCCACTCCCATCTCATCTCTGTCGAACAGAAAATATTACAATTGGCCTAGAGGAGCATTTATCTGTTCTACTTCTTATAGACACATCTCTTTCCAGTTCATCTTACACAAAACGACTTTGCTTTGCTAGAGTTTGACAAAGATAACCTACATAACTCCAACAAGTATTTTTGTGAACATGGCTGGGCAATTTAAAAAACAATGATCATGTACGAAATAAGTAAGTGAAACAAGTCACATCACAACCGAATAGTTTATCAGGACAGTCAATTGTAACGAAACCACAAAGGCCACACTGAATATCTCGATATCCTAATCATATCAATTCCATCTTTGTTCAATTTATATCCAAGTTCTTGGAACCAGGATGTGATAAATGTTTCTTTCATCATTATCACAGTTTTTATTTTCCATGCCTACCCATACTCTACTTAAAGGTGTCTCTTTGTCATCCTCCCTATTTCACACGTCTTTTTCCTACAAACATAACAACGATGATGTTATACATACACAGAGTCTCTATTCTCTATCAATTCTCTCAAGGATCAGTTTTTCTATTTCTTTCAAGTTTATTTATGCATGTAAGTAGTGGATGGACTGGATTTAGGGAACTTTTGTTTTTGCTCTGAAATGTTTTGGGAGTTGAGCGTCAGAGCGATACGCGATGACAGTTCATTCTGCTAAAAAATCCCGTCATCCGGAACGTCTTTGGAATACAATATTACCAATACACTTTTTACGCATTGCTATTAAGAACATGTTAATGTCTTCGAGCCTTCTTCTTCCTTTCCTCTCATACTCGTATCCATGTAGCCACTACCTGTGCACCTACTCATTCTCCTTCTTGGGGTTTCACTTTGATTACTAATCCTTCACGAACACTCCACTCTTTATTTATTTACCTATACTGGATTAATTGCCTAACACAAAGCCCTCCTTCTGAATTGCACAGGTGAATTTTACACAGGGTTGATATCCAAGGCGCGTAAGTCGTCAGTACTTTTTAGTACAATAAGTCAGAGGATAAGTAATTCATTCTTTATTAACTAGGTACCTACCTATGTAGCGTCTCCCTAAGTATCTGTTAAGTTGATGACTGCACTTTTCAAGTGTTTTTCTTCAGTCCACTCAGACCCAACTTTCATTGTGTAGCAGGTAGGAAGTTTTTACAATGCTAAAGTCAAGCCAGCCCTTGACTATTGATTTTTATATGCATACTTGGATTCAATAACCTTCTGCACTTTGACGTGCTTTGGTTTGTTGTAGCTGCTCGGTGTCATGTCATGACTTCTTACGCTTCTCAATATCTTGTACCTCTCTCTCTCTCTACCTAATATGTACCTACCTACTTAGTTACTTACATGTTCAACCTTTCTATATCATTCACAATTTTGTAGGCAGATATATTATACTAGCCTCAAGATTTAAGCCTTTAGATTTTCCTTGTCTCTGTTACCTTGTCCGTCCATTCTTTGGATTTATAGTGTGGGCAACAGGAGTGAGTGGACTAAACTACACACTCAACGCATTCTTATTAGACTCCATTATTTATATATGTATGTTTTTAAATTTCATTTGACGTTTTCCTAATTGCTTCACTTTTTATAGCCACTTTGTTCAATAGATTAATTTTTAAATCTCCTTGCCCTCATTATAATTTTACTAAATGAAAACATATATTAAATTATAATATAAATGTTATAGTTATCTTTTCCTACATGTAAAAACTGCTGAACTCTTATTTATTACACTGAAGATTCCCTTTTCCTTTTTTCAATTGCCTCCTACACAACTATAATAATATAAGTATTCTACAGGTAGTTAAATAGTTAACTGACTATTTAGCTTTACTTTTTCATACTACTTAAGTACTTACTATAATACATATTCTATGACAAAACAAACAATGATAGTAGGAAAGGATGAATTTTATTACCTTTCTCTTGTGAATCTACAGATATTGTTGTATCTACTTGCTCAATTTCATATTATAATTATCTAATGGTTTTTATTACGCTCACATAATTATTATGCGTTTGTAATATTTATCTACCAGGATTTTCATTACATATCCTTCAATATTCATTAATGTTAAGTGCTGAGCCTTGTTGACCATTCAGATAACAGAAAACAACCAAACTAAGGATATTGACCAATCATTTCCAATCTAATTTAAAGGTTGGGAATTTAAATTGTATCCTTTTTACATCGAAACTGACATAATTGTTTTTAATAAGGTATGGCTACACAAACAATACAAAGGTTATAGATAGCTTGTGAATTAGGCTACCAATGGCAATGTGCTACACTATGTATTTATCGATTTTTGCAGTCACTATCTTCATTCCCATTACTCACCGGGGAGAAGCTATAAAAATCTAAAATTGAACCTAAGATACTGTAATTCCCAATGCAGAAATAGTGTGAATTCCTAATTAGTAAAGGTACCTAGCCGAGTTGGAGTGTATTAAGGGGCGTCAATACACCTGTAGCATCCTGTATGGGAAATTTGAAATTTAGCCATTTACATTGGAATTGGGCCTATTTTCAAAACGATGTGTGAGCCAAAGGAGTGATT
>JABASI010002026.1:0-21417 GCA_019776505.1 Tomocerus nigrus
AAACTTTTTAGCTTTCCATGAAGACCAAAAACGACTTTGTAGCTTCAAAACCCTGGAGGAAGATTCTTTTTTCCCAGAAAAAAGATAAGGGCGATTATAATAGTTATAGTGGTCGCTTGCAGCAAAGGTAAACCCCTCTTTAAAGTTCTAAAAGCCACAAATAACGAAAGTGAAACTATAATAATGAACGAATTCAGTATTTTCTGTTGAAGTTTTGTAGGTACATTGACTTTACTTGTAGTCCGGACAAATTGTAATACTTACAACTATATATAGTATAGATTCGTTTCATTTCGTGTTATCTAAACTATTAATCATTTCAATGAGTTTCAGTCATTATTAGCCATGACCATGAATGTTATTACTTGTGGAAAATACACTCACCTCGCGGGCGCAGCTCATTGAAGTCATCGTGTAAAAGTTCTGAGGGTAAATGCACCAAGAAACATAATTTACATTTAAATTGACTAAGAGATACATAAATGGAAAATAATATGCTGGTGTTTTGTTTTCTATCCTATATAATACAATAGTCGACCAAAGATTACGTTATTTAATAGAAAATTAAAATTAAACGTTAATAATTAATACATTTAAGGTTTTTTTTGGCACACATGTAACAATATTATTCGTCGTAAGGTATATATTATAATATGTCAGTGTTTAAGAATACGATATACGATTAATTAATTGTGGTAATATTTATTTGACAAAACTTACAAACCAATACGGGTTGCTCAGATTTTTGGTTGTATAGTAAGATTCACATTTGCATGGAAATTTAGTGTAGCCATCGTTAGAATCAGTGAGATAGCCACAGATGTTCAAAACACTATATTCCGCTGGCTGTATTACGAATTCTGTTGCTTTTCCCAAACTTGTGCGTAACCGTCGAAAATTATTATTTTCAATTTCATTTTCTAATATGCTAACGTTTATTATTATATCAGCTTCAGTAGTATTAGTTTCATTTTCCCAACTAAGAAAACCACAAGGAGCATCTAAATTGTTTTCAATTGTTGTGATGCTTAATTTAATTACACTAGTCACAAATAGAAATGAAGCTAAATAAAATATTCTGTATGAAAACATGTCTGATTTTCATCTTTCAATAATACCTATATAAAGTAAACTAGGTTGCTTACGTAACCCGTAACTAAAAAAAATAAAAAAAAGTCAAACTGTGAATTATCAACTAACTAACTAACTCAACTATCTCAAAGTCACTGTTCATGTGACATGTGGCCTAATAATGCACCATAAAGTATTGCATTACGCTATTGTATTTTTATCTATTCCGATAAGATAAGACTTTCAGGTTTTAAGTATTGTCCGTCAGAGTTTATTTAAGCTCCCACTGTCCCACTTAATGTTTTTTTAATCATTATACTGATATAATTTAAGCTATGTAATTATTTTTATTAAATACCTACTTATATAATGAATTTTTCATCAGCTGTAAAGTCGTAATGATAATGAGTTTCAAGACCATAAATTGAAAATTAAGAATCAGAATAAGCGTAAAACTGTAAAACTAATATTATCTACATTTTCTACATCGCATCATCCGCATTTTAATAATGTAAATTACATCACATAAAAAATAAATATATATCCATTGCATTCACTTTTTCACATCTCACTTCGTACATTCATTCATACCATGCATAACGTCACACTATACACAGGCCCGTATGAATCCTTGAGCTATGTTAGATTGCGGGAATTACGAATAGTCATAGGTGAGCGAACACGCCGACCGGACAGAAAGCTGTGCTTCAATTTTTTGGTAAAAGCTTTTTTGACTCATTTTCCAAGTTATTGCTATTACTTATGCATGTAAACTGTTGTCAATATTCTATGTTCTTTTATTTCAGGTATTTGAATAGCGAACAGCTTAAGCAACTAACAACATGAAGGCAAAGGGGACGGTAAGTTCATCATCCATCAGTTTTTTATAACATCTTTCCTTCGATTCGATTCTGTATGCTTTGGCTTGTTTATCATTCACAGTTTGATCATTTGATATTTGAATTCTTCATTCTTACATTGTCTCTAGTCGTTCATCGTTGGGTGTTTAATGCTTTTTCAATTTTTTTTGAACCTAACTATTCTCAACTTTAAACTTTTAATTAATGGGCGAAAGTAAGTTGAAAGTCAAAGTGCAAATGTTGAATGATTGAATGTCGAAATTGGGAAGTGGCAAGGCAAGCAGCAAATGGCATGCATTGATCATTAATTTGATAATTAATTTGTGTAATAGTTGAAGCAGTATGAAGTAATCGGGCGAAAGCTGCCATCGGAGAAGGAAGCAAATCCGCCTCTTTATAAAATGCGAATTTTTGCTCCTGAAAGGATTGTTGCGAAATCCCGGTTTTGGTATTTCCTGCGTCATCTCAGAAAGTTTAAGAAAATGACTGGAGAAATCGTCTCTGTCAAACAAGTAAGTTGATTAAATAAATCCCGATTTCCTAACTGTTTGTAAATGACAATCTGAAATTTTATGTTAGTGTGGTGCATTATATGTTCTTTTTAATTTTAGATCGCGGAGAAGTCCCCGAACCGAGTTAAAAATTTCGGTATTTGGCTACCGTTATGACTCTCGTTCAGGTACTCACAACATGTACCGCGAATATCGGGAATTAAGCGTTGCTGGAGCTGTCACCGCTTGCTATAGAGATATGGGTGCTCGTCACAGAGCCCGTGCTCACTCCATTCAGGTATGTAATCGTGATTTATTGATATTAGTTGTTATTAAGGTGGACATTTTTTCAGCACTGCGCACATTTAATTTAAAAGTACAGCTGCAAAATGAACTTTATAGTCTAGCTAGGTAGCCTGCGCCTGGTTTGCACATTCTGCCGATTGTCCTCGCATGCTCCTTTGCTCCCAAAGTTTTTCGATCGCTGGTCCTCAGTGCAAGACAGCCGAAATACAAAGTTGTACTTTGTACTGTCCCTGTATAGCTGTCGTGTAATCGTGTATCTTGCATTCTCTATTGTCTCTGCTTCTGGTTCTGTAGTCCTGTTACCGTCTCTATACCTTTTGAACATTTGAAAATTCTCAAATCGTATCTTCTCCTAAAAACAGTCATCGTATCGAAAGTCTGAAATATACAACATGTTCATAAAGCTCTCAGGTTGTCAATTACTTTGACAGTGTACTGCATTTGAATTTTATGGTTTGGGAAAGAGACTGTTCCCCAATTTTTTGGAAAGCTTTTCTTTCCGAAGCCATAAAATTCAAACGCAGTACAATATCAAAATAATTCAACCTGAGATTTTAAATAACAACTTCATGAACATTTTGTATATTCACATTTTCGATAGAATGACTTTTGTAAGAGCAGATACGATTTGAAAAAATGTGTTTTTTCAATGGGAATGCCAAAATTCAAATATTGTGGTTCCTCTTTTGGCCTCTACTTAATGCATAATATTAGCTTTATTTATATTCGTCACATACAGGAAAAATGAGTTTATTTATAACTATTTATATGACTAATAATGGCTGTCTCAAGTGGAGGTTTTTGCGACACACAGTGAAACTGTAAAGTAAATCAGAATTAATTAGTGAATGGAATTTTTACTTTATTTAGATCATTCGAGTCGAGGAAGTCACCGCTAAGAATTGCCGTCGACCTCAAGTTAAGCAGTTCCATGATCCCAAGCTACGATTCCCATTGCCGAAACGTATTGAACAGAAACACACTCTGCCTCGATTCTCACATGTTCGACCAAAAACATATTTTATGTAATCGCTATTTCTGTAGCTCATTTGCTATGTTTTTGATATGAATGCTGAAGATCAATAAAAAATATAGTAAATTATATTAATTTTGATTGCATTTATTAAATGAATTCAAAATTCAAACAGTTTCATATATTTTTTAATTTGTGCCGTTTGTCTTAGCTATGCTCCCATTTCTTAAGGTATTTTTTTATTTTAAAATACTTTAAAATAGTGAGTTACCGTAAGACCGGGCTACTTTGAACAGTGAGGGTAACTTTGTACAAATCCGGAGAAAGTATTTGATGCACAATATCATTTGTAAGGAGTAAGATAACAACATGAGACTTAATAGAATGTATTAAGACATCCTTTGTGTGCTATCTAACGTCATTTGTTTCTCAGAAATGTGCCGCCAACATTTAAACTTTTGAATTTTGCATGACTCTACATTTTACGTAAAGAGAGAACCTGTGTAAACTTCCACCTGCATCTGCAACACCAAACCTAATTTCGGTTTTGAAATGTTTCAGTCAAGTCAAGATACTATTTAGGAAGATTTTGGTAAAGTATCATCAAAATAATATCGAAACTTTATTTTTGGCAGTTTTTTTCCAAAAAAAGTCTATTTTAGGTTTGCTCGATGGCTAACTTTGAACAGTGTCTTAATTATAGTGTTCAAGCCAAATAAGTAATTCATCGCTAAACTATGCCAAGTAAGTACAAGAAAAAGTTGGGTTCGCGTAATTATAAAAATTATAGCCCACAAATTTTGGATGCAGCAGTATCCATCTGCATCTGCAACACCAAACCTAATTTCGGTTTTGAAATGTTTCAGTCAAGTCAAGATACTATTTAAGAAGATTTTGGTAAAGTATCATCAAAATAAAATCGAAACTTTATTTTTGGCAGTTTTTTCCCAAAAAAAGTCCATTTTAGGTTTGCTCGATGGCTAACTTTGAACAGTGTCTTAATTATAGTTTTCAAGCCAAATAAGTATTTCATCGCTAAACTATGCCAAGTAAGTACAAGAAAAAGTTGGGTTCGCGTAATTATAAAAATTATAGCTCACAAATTTTGGATGCAGCAGTATTGGCAGTCAAAAAGGGCATGTCATTTCGAAATGCTCAGAAGAAATTTAATGTCCCTATGATCACAATAAGAAATAAAGTGAAGGAACTGCATACAAGTTCTCCAGGACACCCAACATTATTTACTAAGAGAGAAGAAGACGATCTAGTAAAAATAATTAAGGTTTGTGGGGAGTGGGGACAGCCCCTGGACAAAATGGATATTCGAATAATTGCAAAACGAATGCTGGATAAAAAAGGAATCCTCATTTCGAATTTGCAAAATAATTTTCCTGGCAAGGATTGGATCAAGTCATTTATTCTTCGCAACAAAGAAGAAATCGCACCAAGAACTTCACAAAACATAAAAAGATCCCGAGCTGAGAAAACGAAGGAAGAAATCGACAAATATTTTGAAAATCTGGCCGCAGCAATAAGTGGTATTCCACCGAGCAATATTCTCAATTATGATGAAACAAATTTTTCCGACGACCCAGGAAAGAAAGTTGCATTATTTAAAAGAGGGACAAAATATCCAGAACGAATAATTAATCATTCAAAGGGGGCAATTTCTGTTATGTTTGCGGGGACAGCTGCTGGAAAAATTCTTCCCCCTTATGTAGTTTACAAGGCAGAGCACCTTTGGGACACCTGGTGTAACAATGGCCCTGAAGGAACACGCTATAACAGAACTAAGTCTGGGTGGTTTGATGGAACTACCTTCTATGACTGGTTTATTTCAATCGCATTGACCTATTTCAAAAAGTTAGACGGACCAAAAGTCTTAATTGGGGACAACCTGTCATCTCATTTCAACATAGAAATAGTGAGAGAATGCGAAAAAAATAACATAAAATTTATTATGCTGCCTGAAAACTCAACACATTTGACACAACCATTGGATGTAGCTTTCTTCGGACCATTGAAACGAAAGTGGAGAAAAGCTCTAACAGACTACAAGGTCACAAACCCCAGGCATGCTTCTTTAGCTAAGGATGTGTTTCCTTCGCTTTTAAAAGAGACTTTATTTTCTATTGAAGATACCATGGCCATCAATTTGAAATCAGGGTTTAAAAGCTCTAACAGACTACAAGGTCACAAACCCCAGGCATGCTTCTTTAGCTAAGGATGTGTTTCCTTCGCTTTTAAAAGAGACTTTATTTTCTATTGAAGATACCATGGCCATCAATTTAAAATCAGGGTTTAGGGCATGTGGAATTTCTCCTCTGGATAAGACGCATGTACTAAAACGTTTACCAGGATGTGTTAGCAATTCCTCCGTGGTAGAAGTTGACAATATAGTTGTCAATTATTTAAAAGAAACTAGAGCTCCTGCAGAAAACAACACAAATAGAAAACGGAAGAAACTTAAAGTTGACGCTGGCAAGTCCGTCGCGCTAGAAGATTTTTCCGAAGAGAATCGGAACAATAGTGAAATTGAGTCCGAAACTGAGTCCGTGATTTCCCAGAATGATTCAGTGGCAGAAGAAGCCGAAGAAAACGTAGAACAATTGACCATAGTAATCGGAAGCTGGCTTATTGTACAATTACCTACTCCAAAACAAATGAAATTTTACATAGGTCGAGTAATTGATACGGAAGAAGACTACATATATGTTTCATTTCTGAAGGCAAAAGATAGTTCCCATCAAATTTTTGTGTGGCCAACATTACCAGATGAGTCTACTGTACGAAGAAGCCAATGCATCAGCATTTTAAATCCTCCAAATGAGCTTAGAAGGGGAGAATTACAATTTACCGATGCTGCTTTATCTCAATTTGTATTAGCGTGACTTAATAATTGCCTATGTAACCCATTTTTGCACTATAGCTGCATATAAATTAAATTTTGGCATGTAATCTATTTTTAAAAAATGTTTTAAGTGTTCAAAGTTGCCCTACTGGAGCCTAATGTACAATTCTAATTGAAAATATACATGTGTTCAAAGTAACCCGGGAGGCGGGCTACTTTGAACACCTGATTTTTTTTTAAAAAGATGTCATTAGCAATTTTTTCGAAAATGTTTCGTAATGTGCATATTCACCTAAGGAAGGTTATGGCTGATTATGGAAACTTTCAGCAATATCGGATTACTGATTGCAAAAATATGTGCAAAAATGTATCAAAATCGTTCAAAGTAGCCCGGTCTTACGGTACCTTACTTTTAGTGTTTGCCTCACTATAGAGATATACAGCTGTTGTCTATATATCTGCGTGTGTGTATATCTAGTATAAGATTTAATGTCCTGAACTTACTTACCTAGTTCGACTTGTTTCTTTTTTATTGTTATTCCTGTGCAAACTTGGTTTATATGTTCCAAGAATCTATGATGTACTTGTTACTTAGCTTCCATTTAAATATGTGCGAAAAGAACGAAGAAAAAATCATTTACAGAAGTTGAGAAGAAGAGAAATAGATTTAGCAAGCAGGCCGGTCAATACAACATGAACAAGCACTACTGTTGATTATTTACTTATATATTTATGGACATACATAAAACAGAATTGCGTGTAACCAGGGTTGGATAAAAACCGGCATTTCTGTTGGCCACATGGCTAAAATATTTAAAATAGCCAAAATGGCTCAAATTTAAAAAACAATCACATTTTTGACGTTTGGGTACGGTAAAGGCACAATGTTAGATGCCATACAGAAATTTATAATAATGCAACACTAAAAAATTGACGAGGAAAAATCGTTGAATTTTTGCCCAATTTAGCCATGTTAGAGGCCATAAAAGAACACTGCGCTTGTAGCAGTAAGAAATGTCTTTGCATGAGCATGTACATATCTATAGGTATTATTACTAGGATGCTGTGATGTGATGTAAGGTATACATAGCCCCATTTGCCATAGATACACAGATAGCTAAATACTTTTGCTAAGACATTAGAGAGTTATGGGGAGCATACGGAGATTCGTAACACTTACTTGCATTTCCATAGATTCTGCTGTTCCTTGTTGCCTTCTTATTATGTCTGTCTGATCCGCTCATCTTTAACTTTAACTCTTTCTTTCTTCGTTTCAGTTGCAATGAGTCGACTGAGTCCCTTTTAGTGACTCCTGTGTGACTATTCAAGTGAAGTGACTAAATTCGACTCCATTCATTCCAATATTATCGTGTTTGCCCATTACTTACATGCATATCTACCCTCCCCACCATTATTATGCTATACTGCTCTCCATACTCCAACTCTAACCCAACAAAATTTCCATCCATCTGCCCAGAAGAGCTAAAAGTTTAAACTGCAGATCTCTGCTCCTGCTGTTTCTGCTAGTAAGTAGCTGAGTGGAAGAGTGTAATGTGAAGTGAGTATGGATTGGGAGCTAGACGAGTGAGTGTCAGCTCATCTTCTCAGTTCAGCTCACTTCCCTTCAGTTCTGTCTGACTTCTGCCTTTATTAGTTAGTGAGAGTATTCTTCTTGAGAGAGAAGAGAAGTGAGGTTTTGTTTCTTCTTCTCTGTGTGTCTTCTGTGATGTGGTCTCCTGCCTGCCTGCCCTGCCTCATCCGATTCTTCAATTCAGTTCAGATCAGACTCAGTCCTCTAACTGACTGACTGACTGAAGCTCAGCAACTTTTCTTTTTATTATTACGTTTAATGACATGTGTGCTCCTCTTCTTATATAATCATCGCTGAATGTAGTTCTCTCGCAGTGCGTTCTGTTCTGTCTGTGCCTTACTCCCATTACTTACTTAATTTGCTTAATTTACAATTACACATACACACATCACATCTGTCTCGTATTCTGTTGTGCACAGATAGGTAGCCTCTCTCTGTTTTGTCTGCCACACTCATTCATATTTATTATTTACGAGACCAAGTCAACATTCGAGTAATTCTTTTAAATAGCTCCCTCTCCACCACTCCACTATTATCCTCTCACGGTTATTACTTTGTTAAAAAAACAAACACACACATGCTCCACATAGTCAAGAAATATTTTATTTACACTCAGTTTCTTACGCATCAAGTCCAATCTCATCCTTAACAACCAAACACACACACATTCTGTGTTATTATATCACTCTGGATATTTATTTCGCAAGACCCTATAGCTTTAATCCGATAGATCAATAGTTACTGAGTCTTTTACAGTGAAACTTTTCCAATTCATTTCCGGTTTGTAATTATAAACAGACTAGTACGAAACGACGAGCGTGAGAACGAACCTTATTTTAAGTTCCGACGAATACATACAACATACCTTCACATATGAATGTAAACTTTATCTCATAATACTTACAAAAAATGACAAAATCTAACTGAACAAAAAAGAAGGCAATACATGTTAGGAGAAAATAATTTTATTAACATGCAATTAATCCTCTGGAAATTAAACGTGTAATTATTTAATTAACCCAGTGGAATTCAGACATTATCTGTAACTTTATAAACCTCTATTTATTTTCACTATTCCAAAGTTAAGTCGTAGACACACTGACAGGATATATCTGCAATAATTGTAGAACTGAACACACAGTTAGGATTTGTTGTTCCTATAATTACAGAGTACATACTAGTTAATCTAATAAATGTGACTAATTGTCAAGCTATAAAGAACAGTGTGCATCAAGTTGTGTTTATTGGGTGTTTTCACAATCCACGCACAGTGGATATATATATTATTATTGTCTAGAACAATAGAGACTAATATTGTAGCTACAGGTACATTTCTGCTTTAGTGGATAAGTGAGCGTATTTATTCCGAAATCGATTGTTAACGAATAAACGACCTTAATGTAGGATAATTGCTAATAATAATAATTAGCGAAGTAAGGAGAGTGAAGACAGATGAGAGCGTCATGTCAAATAGGCACTTCCAATTACAAACTAATAAAACAAATAACGGTGATTAAGCGAATGTGTCTGTAGTCTGTAATTTAGGAGGTATGAAACGTAGTCTGATGTTATGTGGGCCATTGTCTGCATTGGAATTGTACATACATGTTCATGAAAATACACGCATGCAAATCATAAAGCAAATAAGGAAGTGAACCATTCAAACATTATTGCAATTACGTGCCTAGCCGTCAGTGAGTGAAGCAAAAGCCAACGAAAGCAAATCAGCCACAACTCCACAACACACCAGAGAGCCAGAGAGCCAGAGAGAGAGAGATGAAAGCCAAAAGAAACAACGTCCGTCAGGATTGCAATTAGAATTATTATTATGTACTGGCTATGTAAACACGTACATGCATGATACACACAAACACACACACACACACAAGACACAAAGAGTTGAAGTTGTTCTGATGAGGACGGAGTACGGAGCCTACCTAGTTCCCTTATTGACTTGACAGTGACAGACTGTTAAGTATACAGAGTGTGTTCACTTAGCTTACAATCAATCAATCTGCCTTTCATATGCAAATGCATATTTTAATGTGCCGTGATTAAAATGAACGAGCCGACGACGAGTCAGCTGAACATCCATACTGAACTGGATTTCATTCAATTGCACGCTAAAGGAATCTAAAAAGAAACGCAACCAAGGTTCAGACATTCAACGTGTTCATAACATAACTACTACTACACTACATCTCTTTCAAGCAGAAAATCTGTCTTTTGTGTGCAAGATGAGATTTCTCGCCGCATAACCTTTCAGCTGCGGTAAGAATCTTTTTTATCCTACAAATCCTGACAGAATTACAGAGAAAAATCATTTACATCCTTAAAATATTCATGATTCTCAATACTCTGCTCATATTATGTTGGGATTCTAGGCCGGCTCTTAGCTTTGCAAAAAACTAAACAAATACAAATGCATGTACCTATTTAGAATATCTTTATGGCTATTCACTATTTACAATTTTACTTAATATATTCATAAACATTTCTGTCATGTTCTCTGTGCAAATGCAAATATTTCATTTCTATCTCTCTGATTGCATTTCGCTTAAGGTTATGTTATTATGTTACATGTCTTCTTTGTCAGTGAGGATAGTTTTGCAGTTTGTAGCAATAGCAAACAGGGCAGGGTATAGAGTAATAGAGTAGAGTACCTCTACATGCATCAGCAATATAATCAAATAATCACACGCTACATATGCATAATATAATATTTTCTTTCTCATATCTTTATTACGTACATCTACGGGTCTACCTATTACACGATTACACTATTACCCACTGCTACAAGCAGATAACAAAATGGCCCTATAGCACACAGATAAATACGTAGCTAGTCATATGTAGTTTGTAAAAGATATAATATCATATTATTTAATTATATTGCCCTTGTTCTTGTATTCTATGTAATCCTTAGAGGCAGAGAGTGTATCCGACTTGTACCTGGTGAACATTAAACAAAGCGAAACTGAAATGAAGTGAAGCCAAGTCAAGTCAAGTCGACGAGAGTCAACTTGAAACGAAACCACATCATCATAACATAATAATAATAATATCGTTCTATGCACTCTAGTATAGAGTATATAGTAGTAGTGTGTTGGGTGTTGATAATATGAAGCAGTATAGAACATTATAATATTATTTTATTATATAACGTGTATTACTATATAGTACCTAACCCGAAGTCGCATCAGCAGAAGCCTTTGCAAATAGATTTGAGCAGATTTGAGTTAGGTACATATTAAATATCTGTAGCTACGAAAAGGTATTTCTGCTGTATCATCATCCTGCAAATATTTATACAGATAAGACGTACACACTAATTCGACATTCATCCTTCACGCTTCTCCCCTCTAATCAAGAAACATATCTGAAATTGCATAGTATTGTACATTTCGCATTATTAGCAAAGTAAGCGGAAGATCCAGTCTAAAAAGGCCAGATCACACACTCACACACATGTAGTACTCGCACGTATACAGATCTGTACACATTTCTGCTTCTATAGATAATATTCTCTTGCTTACAGCAGAACAGAACGCACAAGCAAGGAGCAAACAACAGATCCAGTATAGGCACTCACCAACAACAACCACCACTACTACATACAACAACTGCACCAAGAAGTGATCTTCTCAGATCAGAGACAGACAGACAGACAGACAGTCGGAGAAGAAGAAGAATAGAAAATAGAATGGTGAGGAGGTTCAAGTGTTGAAAGTTCGCGTCAAAAGTGTCAAAAAGAATTAGAGATCGTGATGGCATCAGGCGGGAGCACGGCGGAAGCGACGACGACACGGCCGACGTCCACGACCTCGAGCATCCTCTCCATCTCCGACCGCATGGACTTGGACGAGGGAGACGACACGAGTTTTCGCTCGACGAACCTGAACAACCGCTCCAGTTCCGCCAGTTCCTCCACAATGAATCGCAACAGCAAAGACGCGAGTGGCGCAAGGACGACGACTATCAGCACCATCGCCGTGGAATCCCATGCCTCGCCGTGTGACACTCCTGGCTCCATTAAATCATCTCCTTGCAGACTTGTCATTGCTCTCCTACAGGTAACTACTTAACTATGCCTCTTTTTTCTGTTTTTTACATGTCTTTATTTTTTTACATGACAGAACCAGAGCACACATTAGCCTCTATTTATGTTTTATGTCTAGCCATAATATTATTACTGAAAAATGTGGAGAGACGGAATTATTGTGATATCAGTCCAGAGTCGCGACTCCATAAATAAGCACACTCCTAATATTCATTATCTTATTTATGATGTGAACTCACAACACAACAGTGCACTATGTTTCTTCGACAAAGACAGTTCCTGACAGTTTGTCATTGGCGGAATGCGAATAACTTCTCTCTCTTGCATTTACAATATACACGCTCTCCAGACTCCAGACCTATGTGAGTAAGTGAGCATCTAACTGTGCAAGGTGTAGGAGCCATGTAAGTGTAGCTACTAAAAGCAAAAGGAACAGGCAGACACATAGCGAAATGTTTTTTATCGTTTCTAAGAGCTAGTTTTATCTACCTACTCACAATATGATATCATTCACCAGTTTAGTATACTTTGTTTGTACCTTGTACTCACATAGTGCCTACTTATTGGGTCTGTTTAATGTAGAGACTTTCCTTGTTATTATCAACAGAGTCCTTTAAAAAACGAACATTTAGCATGCAACACTCGCACGCTGCTGTTGACTCAGCTCGCAAATGTAATCTGTCTTATTAGCTAAATGTACCTCAGACTTCAGACCTGAGGCCAAAGAACGGATTACACCTCATTTAGTCAGATACTTACTTAGCTACTGCAAGCCGAGATATATTTAATGAGCTACTTTTATAATAGCGCATCACAGAGTCATCGCAGATCTTTTTTGCTCTGACCTGATCCCAATAACTCATAACTGCCATAAAAGAGCTTGTAATCCTCTACACCTTCGTCTGGATTATTAATGAAATCGGAACTATGAATTCTTCCTTTCTTTTCACCATTCACCTTTCGGAGTTTGTAAATGGGAGGCCTAATCGTGAAGTTGGGACTCTTAAGGAGGGGTTAGAGCTTTGCATAAACCGGATTGAAGGAAAAACATTTTAAGTACAATGGCGAGAATTTTAAAAATCTATTCACATTTATCGACGGCACCAGGAGCAAACTTTTTCAAAATTAAAACTCTCTATTACAAAAATAAATATTTTTTTGCAGTAGGGCTAGTGGAAAGAAGAAATTCATTTGGATTTTTATTGCATATTTAGAAAAAAATAGCTAAAAAGAATTCCAGGTGACAGGTGCCCTAGATATTTTTTCTCTCCTTTTTGTTTTTGCGACTATATATGCACGTTTTCTCCAAATGAATCAGGATTCACGATTTCAGATTCACGGAAAGGTTCGTATTTGAATTAAATGAACACACCACCACGACGCGAATTTGTTCCATGCAATTCTGGTGGCGAAATTAAAAAACCAAATTGCTGCTGTTAGGTTTTAAGTGTATTTTTGGCGTGTGCAGTATTTATGAAGGTGCAACCACTCCTTAATAAAAGAGAATAAGTTCGGTGTAGAAGTCGTATCGTAGTGAGGTAATGACTTGACGCCAGAATGTGGGAGATGTGTACCATTGTACATGTGTATTAAATATTTATTGCCTACTTGACTTGATTAGTGAAAAGAGGATTGGCTGTATGGTCTCTGGCCTTTTCGAGTGCCTTGCATTCATCTCTTCCTGGAGTTTTCCTTTGGTTAGTGTGAAGGGTAATAATGACGGGCATCGATAGCCTAGTAGGGAATTCCTCAGTTAGAAACCGCAGACAGAATGTGTTCAAGGAAACATCCCAGATGCTTTTATTTCCTGTTGTATTTATAGCCGGTTCGGTTCGGTTCGCTAATGTTCACTCACTCACTCAGTCAGATCAACTTGAACACAGAATACTATAGCAAACTAATACTACCACAAGTTACGTCTCTTTCTCTCATCCTTACAATACCTACCGTGTTTTCTCAATTCCCTCCCACCAACAACAGCTTTTAGTATTTTAGTATCCTTAAAATTAGGCCAAACAAAAAGTCCAGGTCAAACTGTTCTTAAAACTTAAAGCCATGCTGTAACGATTTCAGTTTTACTTTATTAAGATAAATAAAATGTGATGCTACTTATGTTTCAATTTCTCACATTTAATCATACTCATAAATCATAATCAACATAAGTTAATCACACATTTATCAATTTAGAGACTTTTAAGCCAGGGTTTATAGTAGAAATATGAAAATGGGAAAATATTCAGAATTTTAGTTATAGTAAACACGTGTTTGAAAAGCTTCCTGTTCGTTTGACTTCACATCACACGCTAAAATGCAAACGAAATCCACTATCAGGTCTCTCTTAACCTTAAATTGTAGAAACTAAAATTTTGAAAGTTTTTTTCCATTTATATTTGCACCCACTCGTTTAAAATTGTAGGATTACCATTTGTAAATGTCAGAAATTCGATCTTTCATTGAATAAAATCCAATGCTCAAGAAATGCCACATCCTTAACAATGTATCACATAAATATTAATCATGGATCCAAAATCCAAATTGCTTTTCTATTAAGTCCGAAGTATTAATAGCAATCAGTGTGGGATTCCATGTCTCAAAGGAACACTTAGACAATGTAACAATAGTACATCTAAGTTCAAATTAAAAGAAAAGTTGTTAACCCGGGATTTGTTTGGGGTCATGGGGAGTTATATTTAAGAGAATATGGTATGCTAGGAATGAGAGAGTAGGAATAGGTAGCAGATAATAGTAGGAGTGATAGTGCAGAATGGAATGTCTATTTTGTCTATGGTGAACGAGCTAAATTCAATAAAGTAGCGTCTCTTCCTTCGTCTCTCTCCCGTTTATGCTATTTCCTTGTTATTCTTCATTATAGGTACACAAAGATTATTGCTGCAGATACATAGAATACACGACGACGACCTCTGCATTGCACTTACTCCTCAAGTAGACTCAAACAGACAGTTTTGGGATTTTTACAATTTATCACACACAAACAGAGCACACGAAAATCTTTTTAGAGCACTGCGGACAAAAATTATTTCCTTCTTAAAAATCACTCGAATCCCGCCACATACAAACACACACACACACACGCAGACTTAGTAGGTACATATATTTTTACTCTTTGCAATAGGCTGGAGTCAATGATATCATATTCATATTGGAATCAAGACATGTTTTATGAGCTTGTCTTTTATTAATGTATAGCATAGCCTTGTAAAAGACATACTTACTTAATCAAGGTTGCGGTGGATGAAATCAAGAAGATAGTCCTAATTGGACAAAATTGGTTTTATCAATAATATTCATTGTCTATATTGGCCCGATGAAATAGCCCTTGACATTGTTTCATCCATAGTCATTTTGTCCAAATTTTTAAATGTGGATGGATAAAATATTAATTTTCTTCTGATAATATACAACCCTCTTTATAACATGTTATTACGATATGAATGAACTCCAAGACTTGAAAAAATTCTAAATGCCATTTTTACCAACTTAAATGCGAGTGTTACACAATTTACTATAATATTTACAAATATTTACAACTGCTTCATTCACTTAGTTAAATGCCTGTCAGAGAATTGTTCCCGGTAATTTCGTGTCGTTGTCTCACATTTCTTTCGAGTTGCAATTTAAATTTCTTTACAAGTAAGTAGGTGCCTGTGTGACATATAAAATATTGGTATTCATTCTCAATTAATTGGGTCTAATTTCCAATCATTATTGTAGTAGTATTTGCATTTGTTTTAAATTAGCCTTGGCTGACAAACACTGTTGTTATTTACATGCAAGCAAGTCAAATTAAATGACCTTCAATCCTTAACCAAACCTCGAATTATAAAGAATTGAATATTATAAGTAGGTTCGCTAAAGATTAAAGTAGCGTTACGCGCTCTTATCCCGATTCGTATCCACTCATTTTCATTTTTTGGAACTTCAAAGTTTTTACACGTGCTAGTGATATTCTGCTATTGCACTCAAAAGGAAGATTTCCCTTGAAAAAAGTTAAATCGGACGCACGCAACATGAAAAAAAAGATTGAAAATGAAGCTCCTTTAAATATCGTTGTTTTCTTCCAACATTTCCATGCGGTTAGGGTTTACTGATAAACTTTGGCACTTTCCTTCACGCATCTTTTTTATGTCGTTGTAGTAATTACTGACGCTTCAAGGACGAATGCTTTGTTTCATGCACTCCAAAAATATTCGGTGACAGAACTAGTTCCCTCTTATGGTTAGCGTTGCATTTTTGTACAACTTGACAAGAATGAATTTATTTTTAGTGACTGTGAATTGAACACACTTTTTTATTTTACTTTATCCTTTGCGCAAATTGAAACTGGAAATAAAATGCCTGCAAGGAAATTAGCCATTTTATATAAATTGGGATTTCCACGGCATCTAAATCAAAAACTTTCGAATAAATTTTGTGTCAGGTGGCTACGTCCACACGATAAATTAGTTAGCCAGATAAAAGAGGATTTTTATAACTCGCAGGCTCCCAGTATTGAATATATTGTTGTTTTTCAGCTTCCAATCTTATTTCTACCTGAAAATAGTAAATTATTTTTAGTATTTTGAAGGATTTAAGAATATTCGTCTGTTATACAAAACTAAACACCAAAGACGGTATGTAACATTTCGGAATGGCATGTCAAGCTAAAGCTATAGGCATTTATTAGAAAAACATAAGAAATATTTGGGGTGCTATTGGTGCTCCTGGATCCTATCACATCCTGTTTATTTCTTTGTGAGGTTTCGTTATTTTCCTTTGTCACAGTGTCATATCGTCACTCCCACATTAATGACGGCTTCCACTGCTTACCATTCAAAGCACGAGTACAACAAAGAGCACAATTTCTTACAGCTGGCAATGGATTCCCTCCTGAATGTTCCTAGAAAATGTGCATGGCCTGGAAGTTGAGTGGAGGCGACTGTCTTGTGTGTAGCCTGTGGCGGGGGTCGCTTCTTCTTGGGCTGTCGACTTTTTAGGTAGGTTGGAGGTTGTAGGTTCGTTGGGATTGTTGAATGGCAAGAGATGTCGAGCCGAGCCGTGTCATCGGATAATGCGAAGACTTGTTAGTCTAGGCAGAGAGAGGAGATTAGGTGAGATATGGAAGCGCCTCTGTTTTGCCAGTTAAAATAAACAAACCGTAAAAGATTTTTTCGCAAAAAGCCGGATCTTCTTAATAACTCTATTTTTAGGGCGTAAAGAGGGAAATAACTAAAAGCTTTACATTCGAAATGCATTTGTGTAAGGAATATTGTTCAAGTATCTGCAGATAACGGCCTGCCCACCAAACCAGCCATTTAGCTAGCATCAGAATAATTTGGATTTCGGTTCCGACTTGTTTCTACTGACTTATTTACCCTTTCGTCTGCATTCCTTAATGAAAAGACTCTTCTTCACATTCACATCTCTCTGAGTTCCCTATTTATTTCGGTAATGTTCCTCCGATGGTTTAGCAAACAGTCTAGTAATAATGTCTACACTCAATGTACAAATACTAGATGCCCGTTGCCTATTTTAAATGCCATAAAACGGCTTCTTCACACCGCTATGGGCTACTGAGATTGCAGCCATATGGAAATACGCCCCTCTTTCTCAAAAACAGGAGTGACAACAAGCGAGACATTTTGCATAGAGCATTGTGCTCTTCGTAGCACATTGTTTGTAATTGTAAGAAATATTTATTATCAGCAATCATTGCTCAGTTCTCTACAACGCACAAATACTTTATTTCTGTCGCAAACACTAGCTTATCTGTCTCTAGAATAATATAGCACTCAAAAACTAGGTGTCTATTTAAGGCTGGTGTGATTTGATCCAGCTGCGTGAGTTTCCCCGCTCCACCAGATAGCAAATCACTGGATCTGTAGTGGATGATAAGTGAAAAATTGATTGACATGAACAGATAAGCATCCAGAAACCCTCGAGCATTTTTAAAATTTTCATCTGAAACGCTGTCAGATGTTTTTGATGCAAAAAGGCCTTTCGCGTCATTTTATTTCAGTCATTAAATAATTTGCGGCACGTTTTTCTGCCTTTGGGATGGAAATTTTGAAAATGATGGAGCCTTTTAGGCCTCCTGAATAGTTCATCTGTCGATATCAATCCACTTTTCCCATTTTCCTCCATTACAGATCAAGTTATTTGCTATGTGGTGCGGTGGAAAAACACACAGAGCTCGATCTAGTCACACCAACCTTAAAACATAAGAAAACCAGCATAAATATTTCGTCTGAGCAAATACTGTGCAGTGTACACCAGAAAGGATGCTGAAACAATGTCTATTGTCTATGAAAATATGTGCTATCCGTATGTCGCATATAAACAGTAATCAGCTACTAATAGAAGAGTATATAGTTAATTAATGGCCTGCATTTGTTTAATTGAATTATTTACTTGTAAAATAAATGTAGTCGCATTCACAAATTATGTCAGCAATTAAAAGGCATCCAGGCCCTCTCGACCCAAAATGTAATCATGTATACCTAGGTAGACAGCTATTATATTTTTAACCTTGTTTCCCTGATTTCTGTTTGTAATAATATAATAGGTAGCCAGTTATTATTAGACTAATTCACCTATGCATAGCATGACGTCATGACGCACAGCCAAGTATGTCTGCACTGCAGTTCATTGAAATAGTCGCGTCTTATTCACAAAATTTTTAGCTAAATTTTTCAGGATTTTATTCAATAAAAAAATTTTTTCCCTTTGTGCGCTCTTATCTATCATTCTGATGATTGATATGAACAAGCAATCATTTATTTTTTACGTTTGATTAAAACACCAAAGCATGATAATTAACCGGCACTTCCATGCACAATTCATGAATGTCTTAATTAAAGCCAATTTATTTAATTATTTAATTTATTTAATTCCCGTTTCCTAAATATTCCCTGTACATTTACCTAGTAATTGTTACAATGTTATGTTAGACTGAATTTATTTTTGTTAGCAGAAACAAGCAATAAATTATAATTTTGGTCTCAGCAACAAACCTAAAATAATATTCACCAGAAACATTTGTGCGGCAAGAGTTAAGTTTTGATTTGAAGATTGAATTGTTCTTTTTCTTTTTGTACTATGTTATTTTGAAAGGCGAACTTGAAACGATTTTGCAAAATGCTTTTCCTTCCTTTGAAGAAGTGTGAATTTTATAGTTAAGTTATGTAAGAGTATGAAGATGATGACACGGATGAGAAAATATATTTCTGGGTTGGTTGTCGTAAAAATGGTGGTTAGCCCAGTTGACGGCTGTTATTTTGCAGTTGAGCAAATGACCATTAGACAAGCTGATGTGATGGCTGCTGTGATAATAATACTCTTTTTCCGATGACATCACTCCGCATCATCATCAAAGCGATTCGCTATCATATTCAGAAGAACAAGGTTTCTGTGTACATGTAATCTGCCCTGTCTCCGATGTATTTATCTCGTTTTCTATGCATTAACTTGAGAGAGCAAGTCGTAAGGAGTAGTTCTATTATTGTATGAATAAGATGCCAAAGAACGCCCTATACAGCTGCTTGAATGGAGCTCATGAAAATGAACATGTAAACATCTAATATTGCATCCAGTCAACACTTAGTGTGCATAAATATATTTAACACTTAACTTAGCAGTCTAATAATACAACTTATGATCCTTGCTTATTATGCACAGATAGAAATGAGATTGCATAAAACTTAATTTCCTTCTTCTTGCTTACAAGCCTTCTTGGGGTCGGGACCAAGCCAAATTTTATTTCGCTTTATTTAGGACACTCCTGCCCTATATGCTCACAGACATTTGTAAATATTTAAATGTCAACAACACACTGGATTTATGGCTTGAAATTCTAAAAATGAAAATGACACAATACCTGTGCATCTTGTTGTTTAGTCAAATGTAAATTGGGGCCAGGCTAACAGTTAACGCAACGCAGCAGAAAATATTCTCAGGATGACATTCTTATTTTTACTACTTTTAGTTATGTATGACTGATGTAACTGCTTTGCATGATCTTTGAGAACGCAAAGAGCCAACAATTTTAGGGAAGTTATAATGAAACATAAATAAATATATAAATGAACCTTCGCAAAAAGGGATAAAATTTAGGAACGAAAGTCTGTGATAGATGGCGCCAATTTTGAGAAAGTAAATAGGTACCTATGTTATATGAGGGGTATTCATTTCTAGGATTATTTACATCGACGAATATAAATCCAAAATTTAAAAATAATTTTTTGCGGGTTTGGCAATTTTTTTGATTATTCTGAGTATTTGTAAAATAATCTGCTCTAGTAGAGTAGCCTATTTTCTGGCTAGTTATGAGCCATAAACTTATAATCTTGTATCTGCGCCAGAAACTCGATTATTTGAAATGATTAAAAGTAGCGCTATTATGATGTGCAAATGACGTAAATTTTATGACTACAATTTGTAGACGGATTGCTTACGTTTGAGCTGGTGATTCCAGTGACCCCATTGTGCCTAATTAAATCTGATGGCTTTAGAGATAGTCCAAAAACAAATGTCGTAATTAAATATCTCAAATCGTTCAATAGAAAGTTTGAAATCAGACGGACAGACAGACTGACATTAACTTTGGATACAGTAGCCTCGGTCACTGCAATAATGCGCGGAGCTAATTAATAATGCATATAACTTGATTTGCAGCTCAGGCTATTAATGCATAATGCCGCAGGCACAGCATTACGGCGCCATGTCATTTCCATCGTTTAGTACGAGCTAAATTCTTTTTAACTTGTAAAAAGGAACTTTATTGGCTTTTCATTGAGTAAATAATTCCACTCTTCCCAATCAGATAAATATCCCAGAAATCTTAACTAATTTATCGGTTGACGTTGAAAATTGAGATTTTTTCTGTTGATATCAATAACCAATAAGCAAACTCACAGGCTTAACTTAAACGTTGTTCACACCTAACTAAATATATATGTAGCATTTAATTTCTTCTAGAAAGCTAAGAATCTATACTTACATATAGATCGAATATTTTCCCCTTAAGATGAACAAATCGCATTCATTCAACCACAAGCCCACCTATATACTATCTGTATGTAACTACTATCTAACTACTATCCTACTATCTGTGTTGCTGCCAAATGAGAGCTACGAGTGAAAGTGCATGACTTAAGTTTTAGGTTTATTTATGTTTTGCCTTTTATGATATGAATTTATGATTAGTTGATTAGGTTTG
>JABASI010002027.1:0-21416 GCA_019776505.1 Tomocerus nigrus
ACTAGCTACATTACATTCATATTTCCTTAACGGTGCCTGTAGTAAACAAGTGTACGCACAAACAGAGTCGCGCATCGCTGCCTCCCTTGTTCAGCGTTGATAGTTGACCGTGTACACTCATTATCTTCAAAGATACTATCAATTAGAACTTTTAATAGCGAAAATTACGCTTCAAAGCATTTGCACACGAGCAGCTTCAAGATTTTATACGACAACCCCCGTTGGGATTATAGTTTACCATTTTAACACACTGATGAACCAAAATAAATTTCCATTTCGTAATTTAGATTCCCAAATGATAAGATTGATTAACGCTAATAATGTGCAGCTATAGTGCAATGAACATCGAGATAATTAGAATAAAGGCAAATACTACAAAGCTCCACTTAGCTAGTCAAGTAATTTATCTAGCTATACTCTTACAGCTTTAAATAAGACCACGTGCAGTTTCATTATTATGCAATTTCATTCCTTAAGCTACACATCACAATGAGCATTCATAATTCATTTAATGTACCTACGTCCGTTTTCAATAAGAATCCATTAACAAATGTATAACCAATTATGTAATGCCTGTTTTAATTAATTAGGTCCATCACTTATCAACGAAGGCTCTATCTCACAAGCTAACTTTACATTTCTTAATTAAATATTGATTGGGTGTGGACGTAGCTGCATATCCTTAATCCTTACGCAATAAAAATGAACCATAATGAATTTTTACTGTGTATCCCGCAATGTAATTGAATGGCAAAGACTTACCTACTCTACATTTTTATACCCTTCTTTTTAAACTGTCACTTTTTATGATCAGAGTGTCTAGTCTATAGTTCCTTATTACTATTCATTTAATTCCTTCAGATAATATAGCGCCAGGCCAGGTCAAGGAAGGAAAATAATATTTAGCAATGCAAATAAATAAATGTCGAAACTTTTTTGCTACTCCAGAAATACTGACAAAGGGATAAAGACGTAGAGTGAGTAGACTTTTTGTTATGAATAACCTCATGTGAATTGTAGAGTGGCTACAACAACTGTTCTTGACAGCTCATCATTCAAAATATCGATATCATTGTGTACTATAGTCGTTCTTATATGTAGTGCCATAGTTAAGTCATCTCGGAATGCCTTGAGGTTGGCTTAGATTGATTTGCTAAAATATTAACACGTGTAGTTATAAGTCTAATTCTCACCTAGTGCCATAATAGAAGCAGATTAGATCGTCTCGAGAATTTCAGACACGCCTTTGTATTCTTAGCCATAGCCCTAGATCACTTATTAATGACTAGCTTTATGTGCTAATATTATTATCAGAATTATTATTATTTTGATTTACTTATATACTACTTGGTAGATGAATACTATCATGTTTAATATTCATAACTAAAAGAGAGAGATTGTATAAATTTATGCTTATGGTTTGTTCAACAGCCAGAGAATATTTTTGGATATAACAATTGGATTTTAGTTGTATCTGCTGCGTACTCATCGAAATCGATTCATGATGTTGTATAGGAAAGTAATTAGCAGCCAAATGGTAGACAGTTTTAACAATATTGTCTTTTTGGTTGTGATGCAGCTGGGGTGATTTTGACATAGACAAATGTGAGCAATTTAATATAGTGCCTTTACTTTAAATGGGTGTAATAATAACGTGTGTAAGGATTTATTGATGCTTTTAGCAAATACACAGGAGTATATATCAGGGGAGATGATATAGACCGAAGAAGGTAAAATTAGACAAACGTATAGAAGGGAGAGTTGTGTATTATTAATAGGTTTAAAGCGTTATAAACATTCTCCCTTAATTTCTACAGTTGATTAGTGAAACTGACTATTGTTCTTTGGAATTCTCATTTCTTCCTTTTAGCGTCTTAACATCTAGGCTATTTAGAAAGATGTATGTAAACAGTTAAACAAATGCAATATCTATTTGTAGTAACTACTGTGCATCTGAAAACTACATTCATATGCGTCTCAATAATAATTATTTAGGTATGCATTAATAAACATCAAAGATGCTGGCCAAATGGTATTCTGTATTTTTAAATAGATCTGAGCCGAAAACCTTTATGTTGTTAACTATCAGATGAAAAAGTAGTCGTGTATCGAAATGGAGTATCTTTTGTTTACATTCTTTATACAGAGATTTAATGGGAAATGTTTTATGCCTTTATTATCAGAAACAAAACATAGACACATGGTACAACAATGCATGATGGAATGTTGTAGGTCTAGGTGTTTCTATCCATTTACGTCAGCCTCCGTTCAAAGTCATGTTAGCTATTTGTGGTGATTTGGTTAGATGGGAACTGCAGATGGGATTTTTATTTTGAAAACTCTGTTCATACGTAACAAAAAAAGATTTGCATACTACTGTGCATATTGGATAGTGACGTATGTGCTAGTATAGTAAACAAATGCGGAATAGATTATAAATTGCATTGTTTTCCCATGAGATAAGGTAGGAAACTGAATTTTTATGCTCATAGCAGCACACTATAAGTAATCTCTATATAGGTCAGTAATAATAAAAAGGATTATGTAGTTACATAGCTATAAAAAACTAGAAATACATACACATGTACGTTGTTTATACATAGTTCATAGTAGTATCCTAATTACATTGTTTATTGATGTATATGTAAATCGCAGTGCAAATCTACATGCAAAATAAAAAATGATGTTTAGGAAGGGAAGAGTGGCACCTGATAATAAAATGCACAAGTCAAATTGTGCCTTGAAGGCATGCATGCGTGTGTGATCTAATCACTATCATAGTATACTACGAATTCTACTATAGTCTGACCGTAGTAGTAACAACAGGAGATGAGATAATGAATATCTGACTGCACTCTAGCTGTCTTTTGAATTATGTTATGCAAAAACTTAATGATAAGATGGTGACTATGATTTTCTCTTGTACATATATCTATTGTGTGACATTTAAAATCTCTTAGAACCTTTTCTTGCATTACTAGGTACATCTGCAACAAACATTGGCTACTATTGTTATCTCTCTTCATGCCCACTATCTATTTTTTCCCTTTTGAATTTTTAACATTGTGGTTTGGTAGGAGTGACACTGCATTTAATACTTAAACAAAATATATTCATGTAGATATACCTACTAGATATGAATGCCATGTGTGTATTCATTTCAAAGAACAAATAGCAGTATGTATGCATAATATTTTACGTAAGAGTATGTTGATATAATAGCTAGTAGCTAGTTGCACTAAGCAAGAGCTCCCGGCCAGAGAAAATTAGGAAGTGATTGAGACTTCCTCAATTGAAGTGACCTCCATATAATTTTATACGACTAGAGTATTGCTTAATGTATAAATACCATTTTGCATAGAGGGATATTATAGCCACGATCTCATGTTCGTATGCATCAACTGTAATTCAGAAAATATTATGAGCAAGCTAACTGTACAAGAATTATTAGATACAAAAATATTAGTAGCTATTGTCATGTCCTATCTTTAGATGCCATAATATTATTATAAAGAGCTATACGTAATGTACGTAACAGATGAATTTGNCATAATATTATTATAAAGAGCTATACGTAATGTACGTAACAGATGAATTTGCTTTTGTTGCTTTACTACTTTAACTTTGCCTTGTTGTCGAAAAAAGACTCAATATTAACTGCACACTCGTGGTTAATAGTCACTTGAACATGCCTTTGTCATGTAACAATAATATGTTGCAGATTTGTGCCTGTTTTTAAATCTACTCTTGCTTGACAATGACATGACTTATGGAATATTAGTTTGACTTTTGCCTTCCATGACGCCTTCCTAAATTCTCCAATCCTAATAATTCTTGCTATGTGAATTATGAGGTAAATTCTCTTAAGACATTTCTAAGTTTCCTCTGATATCCTCATGTTAACTTTTTTTTTAAATGCTCAACTCACGATCATTTCATGTCTAAATCCCCAAGCTACAGCAAATGTATTGCATTTTTGTAAATAGATGGAAAAAAGTGGACCGTAAACCTGCAATCACTAACGGCAATTATTATTTTCAATTGGAAAAATTAGTAGCACGGGATTTTAGCAAAAGAAAAATCAAAATAATTTAGCTGTATGTATGAGTAAAATGTAGTGTGCTAAAATAGCTACGTACCTTACATGCCTACTTTAGTAGGTATGTAAAATGTAAGATTAGATGAGGATGGGAAGTGCCCTTCATTTGCATTGTCTATATAGCAGTAATAACAATAACTATGATCATCACTGACTGCTTTCGACTCATATTTTTGTCACACAACAGTTAAAGGAATATAAAACAGAGGATTTATTTCAAGCTTTATTATATACACTTTATATTTAGTGATGAGCTGAGCGAGTGATGCTATTCCTTACAATGTTAGCTTAGCTTGAAAATAGGGATGGTAAAAATGTTTTGCTAATTCCTTCATAATGTAAAAAACATGCAAATGATTTCGTCCTTGACACAGCATAACTTAATTAGAATTAGCGGCCGCTTTTTGAAAATAAAACACTTACAGTTAAAACGTGGCAGCATCATTCATCTCAATATTATATCCCACAAATTGTAAAAGCCTCCAATGTAATCTTCTAACAAGTAATACAAGGCAACATCAAACATGAAGGAATTAGTAACACTACGAAAATAGTCTCTGCTAATATTGTCTTGAATGGTTGCTGTCATACATACGTTATATAAACAGATGATATGAAGAAAAATTACAGCTTCCTAAGGACAATGGATAAATGCAACATCCATCAATAAGTGAGACTAGTATAAATTATTTGCAATTCTTCCATAGGGAAAATGTTACTGAAATGGTCACAGTCATCCCCAAGAATATTTAAATCACGATTTCGTAAAAACTATTCAATTTGCAGTAGAAATGAGGGTTAGAGCTGATCTGAGTCTGTGATGCCTTTCTTAACTGTTCTGGTTCTATCCTTGGCAAAATTTCAATATGAAGTTTTCTACTTAGTAGTTGCTTGTGACATTTCGTCACAAGAAGAGACTAAGAACTAATGAAGTAGAAACCAGAATTAATATTGCAAATTATAGCCTCTACCTAACGAGAACGTAGTTGCATAAAGTTATGCATTTTCTATCTCAACTTCTCAATTCTTTATCTAAGCCACTAACTTTTGTCACGTTTAGCAACATTGAAAATGAAATTCGTGATAGTAAAACTCGAGTTGAGAACAAGCTTCTATTTATGGTAACAAGATTGCTCTAAATGCAAACTAAGTTTTTCTATCATTCATTTACTTGGTTGTAATCCCACTTGAAGTAAGGACAAGAGTAAAAAGCTCACTAGGTAATACATAAGAAGTCTTGTCAGGGAAATCGAACAATGTTTTTAATAAAATATCAGGGGAGTGGCCTTCTATGAAGTTAACGTGTGTACAGCTCTGTGTTTCACTAATATACTTATCTCCAATACATGTCCTTTTATGTATACCTAATCGAATTATATACTCAATACTTTTTCTATTTGTTCTACTGAGGGAGTTTCTATTCTATGCTTTCAGTGCAGCATGGATTTCTAGCACAAACATTAGAGAGAGAGAGGCAAGTTTTGCATAATGAAATATAGAAGCTTCCTATATATTTTTCATTAAGCCCACTTGTCAACAGAGAAAGGCGAAATGAACTGAAATGTGGAGTTGGAAAGAGTCGCGAGTTTTGACAGATATTTCAGGGCACACCTACGTTCTAGTAGTACAGAGGCTATGTGGTTTGTATTTTTTATTTAGATTATTATTATGCATCACGGAATAGCTATCACACAGATCTGTCCTTATTTCCTGGAACAACACACACAATAGTCTGATCATTATTCCTCACATCGGATGCAATTCTCATTCATCTTCCTAAAATGCAGGGAAAAATCCACAAAGCATTTCATCTCTATCCCTAAGCACACCCAGATCTCATTATTTCTTCTCGTTACCATTCAAACCATGAGAGCTAATCAAACAACTACATATCAAATTAAATTATGTTTTTGCATTTTCTGTATACTTGGCCGAATGAGACACCTGGAATTTTTATATCCACTATAATTATTAAAAATCTATAAATCATATTTAAAGGAATTGGAAGTAAAAAAATTCGAAACTCCTCAAGACCAGGAATAACATTGTTTTTGTACCAAAAAAGTGAGATAACACGGTATAATCTGCTAGAACATTAAAAGTTTGACTAAAGCCCATTATGAAGAAGAGAAGGAAAGAAATGTGAGCTAGTATTCCGTATGAATGCATCTTCATACATGCCATGCATGGGTTTACAGTAGTAGATTCAGTGAGTAGTTTATTTAGAAAAAGATAGGAAGATGTGCATTTGTTGTCCATACATAAGACATAGGATGGGATTAGGTAGGTGAATACACTTCTTGTATTATTAGTATTTTTGAAATAGTAAAGTATCGTTTTGTGTATGATGAGTGTTATTATGTTGTAGTAGAGTAGAGTGTGTAAGTGTATAGTAGAGGGATATGTTTTTGTCAAGTTATTTGTTGGTGTATTGAATATAATATATAAGCCCAGTCGCAAACAACAACGAAAAGTTCAGCCAACTGTAAAGTAGGGCAATGTGGTGAAGTTTTCGTCCCCTGATCATTCTCATCATATTTCTGTGTGTGAGCTCATAGTTAAAGGCTATGAAGTTAAAGTAAGGAAAAGTAGTGAAACAACCCCCTTGTCTATAGAAATGTATTTAAATGTACATACACAAAGTAATAATGGCTCAGTCACTACTCACATTGAAAATTCTCAACTGTCTACGTATATGTAGAGAGTATGTAAGTATGTGTAAGTAACTACAAAGGACATAGAGAAAGAAGAGTACAAAGTTGAAGTGTACAAACATTACATCTCTCATTTGATGTATGCTGAATAGAAACTACTGACTAGAGGTTTTCTATGTCTGTAAAGTAAAAGCTAGTTGTTATATCATTAGACACTCTGTGCATATGTTGAAATGGATGAGATGAATGTTTTCGTCTGTTCAAGAATTACACAGAGAGAGATAGAAGCCAGAACTAAGCGCTAGCTCAAATAATCTACACAGTGAACTTAACTATCTTCATCCCTTAGGGTAAATTTTGGGGTGCGTCTAGCTCGTTGGTTTGCTTTGCCCGTTCTCTCTCTCTCTCTCTCCCTATTCTTTATATGTAAAATTCTACAAACAGAACTCTTACTATTAACAATAGAATTACTATACTAGGATAGTATTATAGCCCACGATTAACTCTATAGATATAAAAAGGCTTCCTACACAATTCAAATGCACTAACTATTTACTACTAACGATAACTTCTGTTAATTGTATAGTAAAATAGAGAGTCTTGTTGTACAGTTGTGTAGGCTTATGCTCTATGAAGATAGAGAGAGAGAGAGAGAATACTAAGCATTTATAATGTACAGAGAGTCTTATGCTATGCTATTTAGTTGGTTGGATTGGACACGATACGTAAAATTTGATTCCCTTAGCATCTAAAGACCTGTAACATTCAATTCCCTATTCGTATTGTAAAAGTCTAAGGAATCACAGTTGTGAGCTCCTTCCTCCTTCAACTCAACTTGCTAGCAACTGTGCATGGACCTATTGTAGTTTTTACCTTCTGCATTCATTCATTGATTTCTTCACTTGACAAATTGTCACTCAAGTCACTACGCATTCTATTCTATTCGTGTGCAATTCCGACACACGCAAATATTCATACCTGTGATTATAGTAAACACATTTTTCTCTATATAGTGTTTCACAAGAAGGCAATCACAATTTTACTGTGCTCACATTCCAAAGGATATCAAATCAATTCGGATTTATTTAATAAAGGAAATCCATTCCTTTTGTGATTTTCTTACTCCAATAATTTCTTAGAAACTCGTGTGACAGAAAAAAATCATTGAGAAAGTATTAAGGATTTAAGTGCTACATATTTTTCTCAAGTGCCATAAAAAGGAATTTTCCTTTTACAAATTAGTGATTCTCCAATAAATGAGGTTTGTCCTTTGTAATAATTGCAACCTTAAATATTATATTGCAAATGAAAATATTTTATTTTCTTCGTTTTAATCCTTTTTGCCATTTGTTCAGAGGTTCAGGTTCAGCTCAGAGAGTAAATTGTTGCAGATTTCACGCTCGTGTCTAATAATGTGCAAGTAAAACAAGGATTGTTTACAATTCTCAAAGGAAAACCATATTAAAAATTGAAAAATGCATGACAATACCTACATAAACATAAATGGAGCTGCATTAAAGTATAAAAACAGGCGTTATTACGTAGACACGCACACTTACGATAAACAATTAAAATGGTAAAACAATGGAAAATTTCAGTGAGTGATATGAGTTATAAAGGGGATTACAAATGTGGATTAGTGTAAAATGAGAGAAAAAATATACTAAACATAATTATTGTATTTTCTGATGTGAAAATGTGGAAGCGATAGTAGGTTGAGTTATTGGCGGCAGGTTTTCTGCTAAAAAATCAACCTGGGAATTTGTTAAAAGGGTTTAATTGAGTTCATGTTGTTTAACTCTTATCTGCAGATATCTGCCTACCTGTTTAGATTTTACTCACACATAAATACAGAGAGTATGTGTATGTATAGAAGAGTGTTACACAGTACAAGACTTACAAGTGCTGTACTTGTCTACCCACAAGCAAAATAAATAAACGAGTAGTAAATGGCAAAGACTTAGTCTAAAGCAACAGGTAATTCAGATTTGAAGTAAATAGGTAGGATGCCTATTTCTCTGTGAAATAAAATTTAATGAGAATCTGCTCTAATGTGGTAATTCACATTAACAATGCAACTAAAGTAAACTAAGTTCATTAGGTCAGTTGCTTTTTTTATTGCATTTAGTAATGTGATTTACAGGAGTTGTTGATTTTACAGTGTGTTTGGTTTGTGGATGTGGATGCGATGATGAAGGTAGGGGATTGCATTGAAGAATTGAATAGAATAATGGTGCATCCTGACATGACATAATAATGATAATAATTGCTATTGGCTTTAGTAACGCCAGTTCTTTAACAACAACTCGCTCTGGATTCGTTTAGCATAATAAACGGACATTTATTCTGTATTTAAGTTCCGTGTCAGTTGAACTCAGTCTACCTGCATACTACAAACTATATAACAGTTGTGTGGTATCTTCTTCTATTATAAATTGTAGCTACTACTATATACTTTATGTAAATAGCTTTTTACTAGGTAGTCAGTATGTAGTTAGTAGTTTCTTGTATTGTTGTAGTGTTGACTCGAGTTGAGTCTCAGTCCAGTTTTGCATTTCATAGTCAGAGAATACATTGATCCCTCTCTTTGCTCATTTTTTATTCAAAATACTTGATTCTCGATTATACAGCAGAGAAGATGGAGCTATCAATCTGAGAACGCATCAGAGAGATATAATAACTACGTATCATCTTGCAGAGAGCAGTTTTGAATTCAATTGAAAGTACATAGACATTTGTCTTGCTCAAAAGAATCAAGATTTTAACTATATAGAACGGGGAGGACGATAGGTTCTTGTGTAGCTGTCTGTAGTCTGTGTGTGCTCCTTTTAAGTGTAGTGTAGTTAGTTGAAATGCAATCAGCTACATTAGTGACGGTGGTTTAGTTTCCTTTGATTTCCTATGGTACTTTTGCAGCTGCACATGTAAATTGACCAGCTCCTGTTACTAGCCATTGCTCGACACAATATCTCTCACCTTAAAATTATTGCAGTCGATTGTCATGATAAGAAATCTGTAATATTAATCCAATGTTCCCTTATAAATTACATGTTCAGATTGTAAACTTCAATTCTCCCTACCTAATCTACACATTAAAACAAAACCACATTGTAAAACAGACGAGTTTAATCCCATATCTCTCGACACTTACAATATCTGTGAGTTTTCTTTGCAATCTTCGACTTAAATCCAAGTTTAGACATGACTCGGCTATTTATTAAAATGTGTTTCATTCTGTTTGGATTTTATTGCAATTTTTCTACATTGCATGTTACATGATATTAAAATCAAATGTTATTTTCTATTCAATTTGTATCTATTTGTTGTGAGCTACATTATATTTATTATGGTTTTGTGAACTTGGATCTTGATCTTGATGCGAACATAATAAGCATGCATAATTTTATTCACACGTAATCCATTAGGCATTAGAGAATGTAGTAATCTATTACATGTCATTGTAGTGGAAATGATTTATTTCAAAGCGAAACGAAGCAAAGCAAACCAAAAACCACGACAAATACGACGAATAGATAGATGTTAACATTAAACAGCGACATTATTATTTCTTTAGCTTTTAGCACAGATTTCTAGATAGCATAACGATATTATAGCTATGATCTTGGCAGTTAGTAAAGCATAACAATGCGAAAGAAGTTAAGAAAGATCTCTGCCACCATTGTAAATTGAATTGAACGCTTGTTATTCATGCGTGGTTATTTAAAGTGCCAAAATATTATATATTTTTTTCCTCACTACAGAAGAATTGACCAAGATTCGTGAGGAAAGTTTGTATTATTCATTTTTTAACTGTCTATATTTACAGACAGTCTATAATATCTAGTTGAAGAAACTTCCTCATAATAATCGCCTGCTTGTTATTATATTATACTACGCATTAGAAATCGTGAAAAAAAAACGTATTGAAAAGAATCTCACAGAGTGAGCTGAGCAGAACTAAACCCCTCGGAGCAATATCACGTATCATAACACAGTAATCCCTGAAGACTTGAACGACTTGAACCAGAGAGTTGACTTTGAGAGTCGGCTTATTGCTTCGGTCGCGGCTATATTATACTTAGTTTGCTAGTGATGAACATTAAAGTAGAGAGAGAGAGAGAGAGACGAGTTGAGAAGTACCGTTGATTGGAACGGAAAAGTGTTACGTGTAACATTTCTAAAAGAAATAAGAGACATTCAGAAATTAATTGCATATAGATAGAGGAGATAGATAGAAGAATTGAGAAAGGAAGGGGTTTAGTAGTTAGCGTTACCTTAGCTTACCTAGATTTACAAAATACACGTTAACATAATATACACCTGGGAGAATAATAGTATTGGTTTGAATGAAACATAACCTGCTGATGTCAGTTCAGTCAGTATTAAGTAGCATAGGCGAACATCCATAGCCATCAACTATCTATTCACATTGAAAGAGACTGCTAGGCAAAGAAAGAAACTAGTAAATGTCACTTTACCGTACTCTGTTTTATACAAGTAGGCAACTGTGCTATTTAGAATAGACATTCTACACTGATTAGAGAATAATAGTGAATGTAGAGTGTGAAAATTGAAGTTTACTATCTGTGCTTGCTCCAACCATTCCTCAGCCCCTCATTAACAACGGCGAATATTAAAATTATTTGAAAGTGTTTGAAATGGATTTGTGGAGATAAGTGTATTAAAAGGGATTGGATTGTGAAAAGTGTCCGTTAGATCCTTTTCGACGACTACTATACTATGACTACTAGGAAAATCATTATACCAGCAAGAGTGAACAAAGCTTTTCAACCATTACTAGAGTAAATACAGCAGTGGTTAAATAAAAGGGACAGGAGGAGACGGCGACGACGCCAGAGAAGAATACTTCCTTCCTCAGGCTCCTTCTGGAAAACCTTAGCGTGTGAATTAATATTTATAGCATAGAACAGAAAAGAACACATACACATTCGTAAAAGTATTATTTTACCTGTAGTCAATTCCCTAAAGCTTCATCACCACCAACACCACCACCATTATTCCGTTCCAAGATGAATGAGCGAGAAGAGTCGTGGCCCATGACCATGGAAGAAGAATTTGAGAAGTGATAAGATAACCTTTACCTTTACACTTTGAAGTTTAGAGTTTCAGATAAATCCTAGTAGTGTTTCTTTATCTAAAACGATAACATTCCTATTTATTATAATAGCTCCTTTTCTGTAAATCTCTAATTGTTCAAATTACAACTGTGTACAGATTTTGACTACATATTTTTACCTTCGTAGCCAAAATAGTTATTCTGACGATTTTACCGTAAGAATGAGAGTTTTTTAAAGTGAGAAGATATTTCTAATCTGTAGTAGTATTTATGAAAAGGAACTCGTGTATCTTTTTAAAGTATTTTTTTTATCAGAGCAGTTTGTCTTGCTTGTGTAGCTGTTCTTCCTTAGATTTACGATTTTGTTTTACCAACTACAGGTACCTATATTAGTAATTATGATTTGCTGTTATCAAATATGGAACATGCCTGTTAGCTACTTATAAGGAAATGTTCATGCAGTTAGTCTTCTATTGTAATAGATTATTATTTACGATAAACTGTCAACCAGAACTTAAGATAAGGCAACATGAGGGAGAGTAAAAATAATACAATCTTCCTCTCCTCAACGTTCTAACAGGTGTTACCATACGAAAATCTAATATACTATGGAAATTGTTTAGGCTATTCATTTTATAAGAGAACGTAGTATAAATTTAATCCACTTGAGAACTACAACTTGGCTTACTGAAATAGTAGATTTCTGTAGAAGGCTAATCTAGAACAATCTGAAGATATTAATTTTATCTCTTGTCAGAAGTGTAGCCCATTGGTTTGTTTTTTGTACTCTATAAAGCATTTAGCCCTTAAACACCAGCTTTGATCTTTGAGATCGGAAAACATGAGGGAAAAGCATGTAATTATTCAAAACAGTGAAAAACACTTTTCTCGTTATTTATATCCTTTAGCTGTGTGTGATGACGAGAGCGGCTTGTCTCATCTAACTTTGATTTGTTCAGCTATGTCTGTATGTACATAAACTTGTGACTAATTAGATACAGATACATTTTAGAGCTACTTGCATAAATAAGTATAGTAACCGGAGATGCAAGTAGAAATGTCACGTCACTAAGCTATTAAGTTTCAAGTACGTAGGTGCATGTCCTGTGTGTTTACATTACAATACATTAATCACCGTTTGGACCGTAGCACATACTTATCCGGTTACCATGCTGTATATACCGTATAACCCGTATTAATTGGCCAGGGAGCCTGGGTGAACTATATTTTTACTTACAGCTGTCTTGTATGCAAAAATGTAATAATTAGCCAGGAAAAGGTATGAATTGTGAAGAAACTATGGGCAAATATTTTTTTAAAGCTTAAATTTGTTGAAAAATATTTTAAGTCTACCATGAAAAGTTGCTTTATATGTAAGGAGTGTAGGAATTTGAGTTTTACGGTGTGTACCTATAGGAAATCTTGGAATTTATTCAATGCACACACTTTGTCATCACATTATTTGTCAGTATGTTTGTTCACTAATTCTAATAGCGTCTCTGAGTCATACTTAGACACAGATAGCAAACATGAATATTTGATATCGTGCTTGCACATTGTGTCTCACAATATTATATTTAGTATTCTCGTGCATGTCCGTCTTACTTTTGAATCTGTGGTGCAGATTATGGCACACACTGAAAATATGTACATATAAGTACACAGAATGATTTAGCCTCTACCAGGAAAATAAAAGCTAGCAATGTCATTTCAATTAAAACTGTTACAACATAGAGAATTGTAAATACATACGCAAGAGAGTTTGATTTGTGCTCGTGTTGAATTGGGTATTAGTGCTACTAGGAAACTATAAGTTTAAATATTCAAAGCAGATGTTAATGTGAGCAGTTTATATACATTTGTTGCTATAAGTTAACAGATTAAAACTGACGATGCTGACATAACTTGACAAATATATTCATTACGTATGCATGTAGGTACAAAGAGAGAGAGAGAGATGTAAATAAGTCAATTGAAAAGATAGATTATGGGATGAGTAGTAAGTAGTGACACTAGAAATGTATACATAAGTGTTCATCCTACGTCATTTCTAATAATTACTCCACACAGACTCATTTCTCTTGCTAAGTGAGCTGTGCTGTGCTGATCTGTTCGACTCTGTAACATTGTAATCTACACACAATACACAGCTCTATTAGTACATGCACATACATAGAATATAGCTAAACTGATCCGGGTAGAGTTAACTGACAGTAGTCTTTGGTCTCTGGGACTACATTGTATAATAAAACTACTGTTATGATGAGCCACATCGTAAAGGGTGATCAGAGATAAAGTGATCCGACTGCATTCTTTCATTTAGGTATATACTGATACTTAAATGTAGGATCCTGCAGGCTATTAATTCTTATTCTATTTTACTCATGTTGTGTGCAGAAAGGCACTATAGGTAGAATATAGAATCTTTTGACACAGAAAATTATTTATTTATTTTTGGGCTTTGCAAGGTTATACGATTTTTGTAAACAAGTAAAAATTGTTGGTCAAGTCTGCCGGAGAGGCTATAATATATTTAGTAATTAGGATTTCATGGTTAGGCGTCAGGCGTATTAGTAAAGTACGATCGAAGGCCAAATTTTGATGAGACTCTCAAATTAAAATTCAATAGCTTAGTTTTGTGGCCTTGGCTAAATGTGTCCATGTTTTACTAGAGTGAAAAACAAAATGAAAGCAACAGAGAATAGAGAAATGGCTTAGTAGTCTTCTTCCCTGTGTGCATGTGTAGGGAACATTTGCATGAAAAATCCAAATGTCTCATTCTCAAGAAGTTCCTCCATGTTCCATTTTCAGCTGTGGATTTATCTGAGTATCGCACGCATAGAAATATTCTATAGGATGAATACTTTATCATTATCATGCATTTGACATCCTATACGCACTGACTCTCCTGCTCAAACCGCTGCTCACCTATTGACATACTAACTCCACAAAGTTTAAAGTTCGTCCAATGTGGCTGATACCTGTCTGTTTCACGATTTTCCTATAGTAAAAATCAAGTTCCTTCAATGTTTTAACTTCTACCATACAAAGTGCTATTAAATTATTACACTTTTAGTCCTTAGTCCCTATAGGTAATTTTTACTGTATAATTTAAGCACGTTGATAAATGAATAGTAAATTACAGTAATGTAGGAATAAAATTCGGGCAAAAGAGCTTTATAGCCCGATGCTCTTTTCATAATAATCTGTTCTGTACATACATAATAAGTGTGCTTTGACTCTGACTACATAAACCTAACTCATAATCTTTGTACATGCATATGTAATATTAGTAAATCTGAATAGTATAGTTCTGGGCTATTTTCATGCTATTAAACATTGCGTGTATCTCTACATTCGTGCTGTCCAATGCCATTAGCCCTCTCTGCTCTACTATGCTCACGAATCAAAAGATATCAACTTATAGAGCACATAATACACATACTAACACGCAATTCTTCATCCACCACCTAAAAAGACAGTCAATTCAATCTATTGGCATTCTGGATTATTTGCATAGCCTTTTCTATAGGTGCATAACTTTAAAAAACTTTTTTGTTATATAACTATCTCTTAGCATGTACATGTCTAACGGGAAATGGCTATTGCAATTTTGAGCAATTATATAGTTAGACCTATACACACACGCTATTATATATACTATATATGCCATTTCTCAATAGAAAACTATGAAAACAAATGAGATTGTTATGTTCTAAGAAAACTTTCCACAGTATAGCTCCTCTTTCTATATACAAGTTTTAGTAGTAAACAATTTAATTCCCCTTGGAATAGCGCACAAGAATAATAAAAGCTGGGAATATGAACATAAAGGCACAAAACTTCAAAGTAATCCGTAACGTTTTAATTCGTCTATATATAGCGAAATTATATTTTTGCATAGTATGCTTTGACAATAAAATCTGTAACAATATGAGTGTGCGCTGCTCCTTCAATTAGAGGACATAGAGAGACAGACACGCTTTTTGAGCTTTCTCGTCTCCTACCTTTAAATGCCTCAATCCTCACACTGATAGGTGGTTTCCTTGCTTTGACTAAGTATAATAGAGCTAATAAATGCTTTTCCTATGCCTACGTGTATTAAATTTGTAGAAGAGCTTTATGTGTCATGTTTGATGGATTTTTTTTACAAGTGTCTATGCATAGGATTCTTTCCCGTTCATGGTCTGCTTTTCATTACTGCTAATACAAAGTAAACATAGTCACGTAAGCGTAGAGTACACTAGATAGTTAAGCACTCGAACATGTCTACGTATTTGCTCTACTATAGTAGACACTGCACCTATTTATCATGCACACAACTAAACTAACAAGCATAGAAAATAGTTATTGTAGGAAGTGTCCATGGACAAGCGAGGACAGTTATATTGAGACTTTGTGTCAAGAAAGATCGTTTGTTGTTTCTTTTCTGTAGCTGCGAGCTGCTTTTTCAAGACATTTTCACCGCATTTCCTAACATATTTACGAGTTGGATAAATAAATGCGATAAAGTCACAATTGTTGACAGTTTGATCTTTTGAATAAATTTTTACATCCGGCCAAGGGAACTTGAGCTGTGAAAGTGTTATCCCCTATTTTACTCTTTTTCATTTATTACAGTATGCTTCTTAATAAGTTCCATACTGAAATTGTAATAAGAACTTCAGGATTCTGTTCACGAAGAGATGTGATTAGTAGTTGTGCCTTATTGTATCTAGAAAGGAGTGGATTAAATCCCAACTGTGATTCAACAATATTATAGTCGAGAGCTTAAAGAAAACGAGTACCTACTTAAATACAAATACAGCTGTCTTTCTGGGCTTGGTCTTCTTGGTGAGTGAATTATTAACAAATAAAATGGAATTACTCAAAGAGCGATGCTAAGTAAATAACCCGACATAATCTAAGACGTGATCTTCTCTATGCTTTGATACTGGTTTTTCCTTGTAGTACTTTTTCGCATGTTGTTTATGCACTTGAGCGGAAAACATAAAAGATACTCAAACTTACACCTACTAGTCCTTTTTTAATAGTATCACAATAATCTTGTGGTACGTAAGTAAATACACACAGTTGTTTGCAATAATATTATTAGAAAGATTAAGCACACAAGCTTTTTCCCCATCCATAACTTGTTCTAGTATTAAGAAAATGCTATTTTTAGTTCCGTCCCTAATGGAATTTCACTTGAGTCAAACAAAACTATTTATCCATGTCGTATTAGGTAATAGCCTCCGCGTCCACTTCTTATCGATCCAGATGAAAAGCATATGTATAGAGAGATAGTAGGCGTTTCAAACCTTCTTTTGTACAAAGGAGCAATATTATTTAACAATCAGATTCGTCCTTGATGCTCACATTAGCATGTGGGGAAGAATCGTCTGAAAAACATATGTCACCTACATTACTTTCCGAACGCGAAATGCAGAATTCCATTTATATTTACATTTGCACAATGCGTAGGGCATGTGGAGGTGTGTGGTGTGTTTAACAAGAAAACACAACTCATGACATTATTTCAAACTGCTATATAGACTCCATATAGTTGGATAATACAATTTATTATTGTGCTATATAGTTAAGATAAGGATAAGTAAGTAAGGAGGGTGCATCATTTATGTAGAAAGGTTGCATGCAAACATTTCCCCCTGAGTCAACGTCAATAGTCAACATTCGTTTCTTTTGTTCAAATAAAAATGCGTCCTTATGTGTTCCTTGAGTAAGCTTTGAATTGTACTTCCACTTACGTCATTTTATTTGCGACTTATTTCCCCTGTTAACAATTGACAATTAGTGGTGACACTATCTGCGTGTTACAATTGCGGTCAGATATTTACACAAAACCAACAATAATATTTTCGTTTGTGAGGTAATATCTGCGTTTGAATTAGAAGGCAGTTCTGAATATTTTGTATTTTTCATTTTCGTAATTTACAGATGGCTTGTGGTTGGTGTTCTTTTTCATGTGGTTCTATCGGTCTATTTCTTAATTTGTACATTATTTAGTAAATAAATAATTTTATACGATAACAATCAATAAAAAGTTAGGCTGCTATGTATAAGAATGCATCACAAACAACTTTGACTCTTGTGGTGCTTTCATTTGTCGAGATCAATAATAAAAAAGTTAATCTTGCTAAATGATTCGAAGAAATAAATCGCATGAATCAGTCTACTTGCTGTCTTATTGTCCCTGTCTTTTTAAATTGAGCTTATTGACAGTTATCTGTAGATATCAGGTATTCACAATGAGCAAGGGCATAATGTAAACGTAATGAGATTAATGTCAGTCATATGATGTCCATCTGTCAAAATTATAGGTAACTTTGCTATTCTTTAACGGAAATACACAATCAACATGAAGAGCTAACGAAGAAATGTCCCATGTGCATTTAATTTAAGGAAAAAATAGAAAGGAGTGACAGAACAAGGTCTTTTCTTGATTTTCTGACAGATACATCACATTAATACATCTATCCAATAAAGAGTGACTCTATGGACATGACAAAATGACTCTATTGTGTATAAAAATACAAGGACATTTGAGGAAACCGAATAAAAATCGGGTAGAGCAGGCGGGGAAGTAATTTAGCGTCCTTCCATCCATCCGTCGCAAAGTAGCCACTCCACTCATCACCGTAATATTAATGACATTCTTTGGTTCTGGTTCATTGCTTTCGGAAATCAATAAAATAACTTGCTATTCGTGCCAGTCTCTTATTTAATCCAAACCTCAGTCAAGGCAAAAGGGCTTTGGACAGCAAATAGTTTTTGTAGGTACTATTGGAAATTCCATCTTCTTGGCTAATAGAAAATGAGAAAAGTATATTCATTGACATCTCATGCTTAGTTTAGCCACCTATATTTGTAGTGGCTCTTGTATTGAGTAGATCGCATGATGATTTCGCTTGATTTACTATAATAAGATGACACTTGAATTGAACTCCAAGGTAGTCATTCTATCCAGAGACATTAGATATATAGGTACCTAGTTTACTGGATTGCTTTTATAGTTTAGTATGAGCATGTGCTCTAAGTATAGTTTGTTGTGTGTTGTTATTGTTGTGTTCACTCAAGTTGCATGTGTCTCAAGAAGAAATTAAAGTTTGCTTGACTTGCTTTGGCTTCAGTTGATTGAACCCTGCGAAATGTTGAATAGAAAATATTGAATTGTAAAGAAAACACACTTTGAATCTATGTATACAAATGTGGAGGGAGAGAGAGAGAGACCGTTCGTTGAACGAACTCGATGAAAAATTCATGACTAAATATAGTGGAAGGGAAAGGCAGGAAAAATTGGCACTGCTTCTGCTACTGGTCGGTACTAGGACCCAATCTATTTATTAGCTATACCTATAATGTGTCATGTCTACTTACTCAACTAGTAATACGAAACAAAACATATTAGTCATGCACACATAGCCATGCACCTTCCATCCAAACCTTTTCTTGACGGATTTCTCTCTTGAAACGCCAATTTTCTGCAACTATTCACAATATTTTCCTTCCTACTTTAACAATACTATAGGTACTTGCATTCTGCATAAGATAATAATATTTTGATATGCAAACGATAAGTACCTTTGGGAAGACATCATTAATATTATAGCAGAATGTGGATTTACCGACGTGTTTTTACATATTCTTTCTATGCATATTATCTCTTGAACTACCACAACAGGTAGACTCATACCTGTATTTATTATCTTTGCAATCTAGGAAATTATACTTCACAAATGTATAAGTAAATAGCAATTATTCTTTTGCTACTTGCTTTAGAATCTATTACAAATACTAACCGTTTAGTTTACCAATAACAATGATTGTCGTATGTAACTGTAGTATACTAGCCCCCTGTAAGCTAAACTAAAGTTTAAGTCATTAAAACAGAAAATAACACGAACTATTTACGTTCTACTTGAAGTATATGTAGACATCATACATTTGTTGTTTACTAGTAATAACAACTATTTTCCGGTATGCTCTAGGAAGACTTGAGATATTTTCCTTGATAAGTGTGATAGATAAATACAAATGGACATGACACTCCAATTTGTATGCATGTGTGCATGTTAAAAACTTTGAGCCGTGTGTCTCTTCAATTGATTTACTTTGATACATAATATTTAATATGATGTCGTGAATAAGGACAAGCACCCTCATTGAATTTAAGCCAACAATGTTAGAATCCATTGAGCCTGTGTCAATGCCCTTTAAAGATGACTATGGATTGACGTGTGACAGATTCTTAACGAGGAGGATTGACTGCTTTGAATTATGTGTCGCGAATTGCTACAACGATGTAATTCAAACGATTTATTATTACGGCTCGCAGAATTGTGGGTAGTAGAGTTCTTCCAAACTTCCAATCCTCAAGTATGCGATACCTCAAAAGAAATCGAAATAATCTATGCAATGGAAATGCAATATATTAAATATCTCAGTAAAATATTCTAATAGCGGATACAAACTTTAGATACAAATTATCTTAAAATTAATCTAAAGGTATCTTAAATCATATTATTAGCTGAAATGTAGGGTTAATTTTCAGCGAATGTTTTTTTGACAGTCTGCGTATGCAGTCAAAACAGATCTAGACAATGTGTTAATGAGGAATAATTTACTTTTATGAAGGGTTGCTTAAAAGTATTTTCGCTAAAATTATTTACATTTCCTAGTTGGAGCTTGTTCAATTATGTACGAACCTATGATGATACATTATTTTGAATTAGCCTACACCAGACAGACGAGACTATAAATGACTATGCTAACCTATAATTACAAAAGTAAAAGGCAAAAGAAGTTTAAAGAATTTGCTGAGCCATAGTTTCTGGTTCATTGGATAAGGAAATGGTAGATTAACTGGTAAACTGTTCATACATTAAGTGATCCAACATTATGATTCTATCAAATTGTATAATGGATTATGACTTATGACAGTTATATGGATCTTACGCTTGAAAGAGAAAATCGAAAACTTTAATGAGCGTGGATTTGCACCTACATTGGCACATGATTTAACTGCAGAACTTGAGCCCATTGTCATTATAGACTTGTCTTGTATTTAATAATTTTTATAGCTGTGGGAAATTGAAAATGATATGCGTTATGCGTAAATGGACATAGAACAATGAACTAATTGAAGTGTGTAATAAATATTCACATTCGAAGATGATCCGATCTCTAGTTTTCATTTCCTTTGTCACAGACAATAAAGGAAAAATTACTATTTGAATCTTTTTCATATGCCTTAAATGGCAATGCTTATTAATCATAGGTTGCGTTAATAATACCGTTGATGTCTATAGTACAACTCATAAAATAATATGACACTATAGACTAGACATTCTGCTCAACTTGACTGTAATGTAAATGTAAATCACATCTGTCTAGACGTATGCCACTTTAAGAAAATTACGTCAAGACTCTTAAGACATTCATTTTTTGTGCTGAACTAATTAAAATCACAAAATGCATGTATGTCCTATTAACTTACTACTGTAGCGTAGTATAAGGTTATCTTTCAGATGAACAATAAGATCAGGAATCTGATAAAGTGTTATAAACATACTTCTACGATATGTAG
>JABASI010002028.1:0-21415 GCA_019776505.1 Tomocerus nigrus
GCCAAAATATTGGCAGCTGAAAGTCCAAAATACATGCCGATATTTAAACCATGAAGGGCAAACAAGTCCAATTTTTAATTTAAATAAATGTGTTAAATAATAATTTATAATAATAATTGTAATAATAATAATTTAGTTAAATAATTCAGGAAAATAAAAAGCGTGGTATTTCCAATTTTTCCGAGAATAGTACTTTTATTAATTATTTACTACTACTTACTAGTATTACAATTAGCTATGACCTCTATGCGTATACACTACACATTAATTTTATATTTAGCTGCTTTATTACTGGCCCCCATTTACTGTCGCATAATTTGCATACACCTAAAAATAAATTTTAATTCACTTTAGTGGTACATACTCCGCGAAAATCAGCGAAATTCGAAGTAGGTATGTAAAAGATATTATAAACAACGTGTGTTATGTATTATGTTCGTTTATTTCCCAATTTTCCAAAATAAATTCTTTCCTTCCAATGAACAGTGTATTTTTAGCGCCAATTTCCAATTTTATCAAAATCTAATTTGAGACCGGAGAAAAATCGTCTCGTTTGTTGTTTTGGCGGTTGGACATGTTCCTTATAGTGACCAGATTTATTTCTTGTAGAAGCCCAATCCAGAATATCTTCCGAAATTTGAGGTGTAGGCTGCGTACCCACCGTAGCCTCCGGATCCATAGCCAAGGTTGCGGTATCCTAGTCCGAATCTCCCAAATCCACCACCATATCCGAGACCTCGATTAAATTGAGCAGAAGTTGCTGCGATGATAGCGGCCAAGAGGAGAATAGCAAACTAAAAAGTCAGAAAATAATTTTAGACTTTAGAAATGCCAAATTTTCTTTGATAAAAATACAAGATGAAATAAACTCACAAATCTGGACATGATGTTTTCGTTTTGGAAGAGTTTAACACTGGAATCACTTGATTGTTGTTAGAAGCTGATGGATTTAACTTTGGATGTTGTTTTGAGAAATCTGAAGCCTATTTATAGGAATATTCGGAGCCACACCTACAGCAGACTATGATTTCAACATATTATAGGGAGAAAAGATAAACTTAGCTGGAGTAGAAGACTAATCTCCTTCTGAGTTTTATTTTCTCTTAATTTTGCAGCGATTACGCTTTTATTGTTACATAACAAACAACTTAATATAAAATGCTCTTTTTCTTCTCTTCCTGGACTGATATCAAAATGTATATAGGCTTCCATTATGTGTCCATTTATTACAACTGTAGTTTACCTCAACAAAATTTCATACATCCTTTACAGTTTTTGTAGAGTTTAATTAATTGTCTTTTGTCTCAAGACATAGGTTCCTAGATCTTTTGTTAGATATGAATGTACCTGCCTACTACTGTACTAAGTTTGCAATTTCATATTATCAGCAGTGGCATTTACGTTCCACTAATCTCTAAAAATCTAACGTTAAAAAATTGACCAATTAGTAGTTTGGACAAAAATAAATCTGAAATGCGTCATTATATGATAATTGTGTCATGTTGTGTTATCGCAATATATTATGATAATGTATAGTTTTTAGTTCGATCGAGCTAGACTTTCTGCACACTGTATTTTATCTATCTACATATATGTATATAAGTAGATGCTTTGCTTTTAGAACGATATATTATACGATTTATTATTATAAGATTTTAGAACGATATAATACATATATAGTATCACACAATGCATGCGTTTGCACAACAGATATATGAACCACCCTTTAAAATAAAATGCTATTTCTAATTCCTATATCAATATCTTTAAGTACTCTAGGTATTAATGCCCCTGGGCTATCATAATTACGTTCCATTTTGTTTTCTTATTAAAGTCCCGATTTAGAGTAGTTATTTAGGTAGGTAATTAAATTTGAATACCTACCTGGTAAAACCAAACCGAAGTGTCAAGGCTCTAATTTTGTAGACTCGTATACTATACAATGAAAATTCTCGTCTTCAGATGTAATGATCCGTATTAGTGTAATATTGTAGTAAGCGTAATTTCTTATCGATTAGTGCATTAATTTTTTGGCCCCACTCGACATTCTATTAACTCTGTTTTCGAAGAAATTGTCCATACTTAATAAATACTTAATGATAAGTCCATTGCATAACCAGGAGGTGCAGATGTTCAAACCCACTACTAAATTCGGAAAAAATCATTAAGTTAAAATAAAAATGCGCATTATGTATATATTATATGTTTTGTCTATTTCTGGCAAAAAATGGGGATACTTTAAAACGATCCAACAATTGAACCTTCCCTATTAAATTTTTGTTTTCGAGCTGGTATACAAACAATGAGTCACACTTTCAAGTATTTATAATTGCAATACAAAACGATACTAGCCTCTTAATTATTATTTATAATTACATACATCTAAAACTAGGTGCCGAACTAAGCCATTTGTGAGCATTCTTTACTAACCCCTACACGAAGGCACCACCGGTCCTTAGAGGCGCGGTGGTGCAGATAACATTGCTTATTTCCAAAAAAGGCGGAAAGGGACCGTAAACATTGCAGCTACGTATAATATACGTTGCGCACGGCATAAGGTGCAGACTGTGAATAACAAATTTAATAAGGTTTATCTTTTCTTTTGTTTGTATTTGTTATTAAAATTTTTGATTCTGAAAGCTGAGAGATATAATTTCAAGAGATATAATAATATTTTTATCATTAAAAACCATTAGCTGTATAAATATAAAAAAGGAATGTAAGCAATAACTTATGACTTAAAAGCCAAAAACTAATCAACTTTCACTTTGAACTTGTACATGTTTTTGTTATTTTCCAGGATTACGGTAATATCCTAAAGCACTTTCCAATTATGAAATACTGACTGACTGCTGATTGATTGCTTTGGATACAACATCGGTTCAATTCGTCTTAACTTCTGACTTCCTGCACTTTAGTTTCGTCTTACATCTTATGTCCTAGGTATTGTTATTATTTGACATGTCACATGCCTAATTAAAATGCAATTCAGCTCGCACAGCCGTGCCTTATAGTAATGAAGGCCAACAAGCTACAAAAATGCAATATTATTATTATGTTCTTTGCACTTGTCACTTGTATCTTGCTAATAGACTACGACAATTGGCAATCAGCAATGAAACCTTGATAATTGATATGATATGATGTTTATATATATTGTGGATAGGTACCTAATTTGGAGGAAATTAAGTTCGAAACTTACGTCAGGTCGATGAGATCAGTTAATAATATGCGGCGAGGTTGAAATGCCCAACTTTCAACCTTGTATAGACATAAAAATGTATATTGTTATTGTGACTTGAGACAGTCAGACAGCAGCATTAGGCATTAATTACCATTACCGCCATCCGTTTGGAACCTCATACTCATAAATGTGAAAGTGAAAGTCATCTCGTTGCTCTTTTCTCTTTGGACTAGCCATAGCTGTAAGTTTTGGTAACCGAAACAGTCAGACTTAATTTCCCCAAAGAGGGTGGACACATTCACACGCGAATATTACGTTACGAACAAACCTTAATAGTATTACATATATATTTATGTGCAGTATTAACATTAATATAATTATACTGTGAACTTTTTATTTAGATGACGTTAAAGAATCAGAAACCGGGTATTGAGTATTTGAAATGAGTGCAATACAAGGCAATGCAATGAAAATGCCCCAAATTCCCATCAATACAACGATTAGAAATTCATATTACTGCACAAAATGTGATTATGAAACTCGGATCGGTTTTAACTTACGTCGTCATATGAGCTTAATCCACAAAGTTGTTGGAGAAGATATTTACAAATGCAAGTCCTGCAATAAATCGTACTGTACATTAAGAAATCTGAGTGCCCATCGACTGACTTGCTCCACCCTAAATACAAATAAACATGATGCACAGAAGGTACCTACATCACTAACTACTATTAAAACAGTGCTGGAGGATGATCTTATATGTAATATTGAAAACTTAAATGCCCATGAACAAAAGTCACCAGAACCCAAATTATCTCTTGTAAGAATCGATGCATATTTGAAAAGCAATTTGGAAATTAAGAGTAAGTCTGCTACCACCACAGATACAGACCCAGAAAGTAATTTGTCGGAGGATGAATGCCGTGTGTATTTGTGTTCAAAGTGTGGAAATACTTTAGTAGGTAGTAATGAGTACGAAAACCACATAGAAAAATGTTTAGTTACTCTTGAAAACAATAAACCGCTGAATGGATAACAAAACCGAAGAACATGGACTTGTAACCGAGCCACCTAAGAATAATAAAGCATATTTGGGGAAGTGTAATATTTGCCAGAAAAAGTTCGTCCGGCCTAGCAGCTTTAACCTTCACATGCGATATGCTCATGAAACCAAGCTTTCGTTTAAATGTACCCATTGTCAGAAAGAATTCGGCAACAAAATTTCTCTCTTGAAACATATGATAATTCATGAAAACCGTCCTTCAATTAAATGTAAATTTTGTCCGACTCTATTTCGACATAAACGTAACCTCAATCCTCACGTCAAGTATATGCATGAAAATCCTCTCTCGTTCAAATGTAACCTTTGCAAAAAATTATTTTCGTACCCAAGAGACCTTAACAAGCATATCAAATACGCACACGATAATCCTCTCTCGTTCAAATGTAACCTTTGCAAAAAATTATTTTCGTACCCAGGAGACCTTAGCAATCATGTCAAATGGGCACATGATAATCCTGTGTCATGGAAATGTAATTTTTGCAAAGCAACGTTTTCTCGTCTCGGCAATTTGGATTTTCATATTCTCCAATGCCATACAACCGTCCGACGTTACGAATGCAATAAATGCGATTTTAAAACTAATCGAAAAGGCTATTATGTGAAACATGAAGAATGCTGCGTGCGGAAAAATCAATCAAAAGATTCCAGTTTAATTTCTCATACAAAAATAAATGAATATCCTTGTCCTGTCTGCGGAATTGCATGGTTGGATATCTCTGATTTGATTAAACATGTAAAAACCCATAACGAAAAAGATGTTTCGAAAGGAAAAGAAATTTGCATTGAGGACGACAAATTATTCATGTAAGTCAATTTTTGCCCATTCGTTGAAGTCATGTGAATACTTCATTGATCATTACTACTCATTGTGATTATAATAAATTGCCATTTTCGTCAGATATAACCCTCGTTTTATTTATTTAGTTTAATTCAAAACCAGATATTAAGTTATCAGACAAATAAATAAAACAACCAGGAATTAGAAACAAATTAATTGATATATTTTCTATTTATATAGATATGCGGATGAAAAAGAAAACAAAGAAGAAATAGAAATGAATGGAGAGGTTTCTGTGACGCTAGAAAACTTGGAAGAAGAAAATGAAAGAGACGAAAGGGACAATTTTCAAGACTTTGTAGACTACCCTACAGGTTCGTTCAATATTGTCGACGAAGACGATTTAAAAGCTCTACCATCCACACCTAACCATGAAAACACAACTGCAAGTAAAATCTACTACCCCCAAAAAGTGCTCAAAGTATCTCTGAGTAAATGTGACGAAATATATGACACAAGAGGAAGTACAAAAGGATCTGCAGCTCAAAATGAGGTAGTCAATTGTTCAAAATCCTTTAATTTTCGAGTTCATGTGTGTCCAAAGTGTATGGATTTCTTTCAAGACTACATTGAATACACACATCATGTAAAAAGCGACTTATGCTCTCAAGGCCACATGAAGGAAAGTAATTCTCCTAGGATAATTAATGGATTGCAAATAAAATTACCTGTAGTGCTGTTAAGAAAAGTTTCAACTATTGAAAAAATCATGCCCCATGACGTAATATCACAATCAAAATCTCAATCAAGGCCAGTGAAAAAATTGAAAAATTATTCATCGACCAAGAAAAAGTTTACACCGAAATTCAAATACACATTACGAAAAAGGATACTTATAAAAAAGAGGAATCTGGATATTGAAACTATGGAGAGTAATACTCATCGCCCTTTCAAATGTAACGTTTGTCAAAAAAGATTTATGTACCGTCGCAATCTTGAAGGTCATTTGAAGAACACTCACGAAAAAAATGTGCCCATCAAGGGTCACATTAGTCAGAAACAATTTTGCCACAGAAATAATGTGGAGTTACATGCTAAACACATTCATAAAAAAAAGATGCCCTTCAAATGCCACATTTGTCCTAAAAAGTTTGCGTATGAATCGTATCTCAAATTCCATATGAAAATGCACAACATTCCAGACTCATTGGAATTCAAATGCAGCTTGTGCCCCAGACAATTTCGCCATAAGTCTAATTTAGACTATCACATTCTTGATAGTCATACAACAATCCGACGTTACCGATGCAATAACTGTAACTTGGGAGTTAATCGAAAAGACAGTTATGTGATTCACATGAAAAAGTGTTTAACGAATGACAAATTATTACCCAATAGAAAAAATTACAATTCAAACGCGAAAACTCTTAAGAAAGAAGTGAATTACAGCTGTCCTATCTGTAACACTGTGTTTCAACGTATTCATCTTGTGGTCAACCATATGCAAACGCACAGTGAGGCTGATTTACTTGGGAAATGTGGTGCAAAATCAACAGCTCGTTTTGGGAGTCATAAATTGAGAAGGTAATTATCAATAAGGGCATTTTATTAAATGATCAGTTTTATAATTTTAAAGCTGCTTTTTGATTACTGTGAAATTATTATTTTTTCTCCCATTTTAGGAGTAATAGACAAGCAGGCAAGAGAAGAAATTTTAGTGTACAGCCCAATGAGGAGGAGAATCAGAAAAACAACAGAAACGGGAGATTTCAAGATTTTAATGACGTCTGGGAGAAGTCCACACATAATTCACAGGATACAAATGGAGATTTTAATTCATTTGATGTTGCTGAAAGGGGTGAGATTACGAAAGAAATGAGAATGGCATTGGCAAAAGCTTTGGAGAAGCTTTACAGCAATATGAATTCGGAACAAGATTTGAGTATATACCAATGCAAATTATGCTCAGTGACCTGTTTAGATTCTAATGCCCTTGACAATCACATGAAAAGACACAAATAGTCCAAAAAAGCTCTCAAGTTCACTAAATATAGAGATTTTTTTATAATTAGTAGTCAATGATAATTATATATACCGTGTCAGTCAGTTTGTGCAGTATATATATGACCAACTAATTACCTAGTAATATAGTTAATATTATTAGTTAAATTATTATTTTTGATGTTAAAATTTGCAATTAAAAGAAATCAGAATTATTGCTAATTCGTAACTCTGCCATATTTCAAAATCAGGCTTTTTTACCCATATATTAAGATTTAGCCTGAAACAGCAGCGAAAAGATGATAATATTTTCTGCCTTAGAAAACTTTGTCTATGTTTTTCACCTATCGAAGATATTTATATTTGACTTTGCAGCGATCTGATAAGTAATATATTTGCAGTAATTTTGCATCCGTAATTTTTTGTTAGTATATGCATTATATATAATATGGACCTATGCGGACAATAATTTATAGTCTTTTTTTGTATTAAATATTATGTGTGAATAATTGTTATATTTAATGAATAAATTAAATCAAATTTAATGTCAGGCAAGTCACCAGACAATTGTTTAGGAATTTATTATAAAAATTTTAGTAGGAATTATTAGTCATTATTGTATTCATTAATTAATCCTAAATAAAAATTCTTAATTCTCTCCATTCATTTTCCTAAATATATTTCTAAATATTGTGTCTAATTTTACATTATATGGCAATCGTCAGGTACCCAAAGCAATAAATAACCAAGGAATGGTATCTGAATAAGACATTGAGCTATCTTGTAAAAAAATCTTGTCTGGAAGATAAGGAAAGGAAAATATTTAAAAACTTAGTATACCTCCCAAACAACCCGAACCCTTTCTGAACATACTGTACACATACACACACTTAACATTTTCATTTTGATAAAAAGAAAATCATGCTTTCTTTGTCCATTTCTTTTCTCAATTTCTACCCCATTATTCTTCCTTTCGGTCTTACATGGACCTCCACGGGGGGAGGTTGGCTGATGGCTTTTTCATGTTGAATATTTTGGTGTTTGGGTTGGGGATGGGGATGATAACGTTCCTTCTTCTTATGATGTGTATGATGTTTGAAGAATAATTTTCTCTCCCTGGCGTCCAACTCTCGCTTAAATTTAGTGGACCTTCTCAAGTTATTAATTGGGTTTGTGACTTTGGATGATAAAATAGGAGCATCATTAGGAAGTTCGAGGAAATAATTGGCAATTAATTGATTTTCTTCGGAATAAATTAATGGTCTTGGTGGTCTGTATGTATTTGACTCAGAATATATATAAGAGGCTTCTAAGCAGCTATCTAGCCACAAGTTAATAGCATCATTGTCCATGAATTCCTCTAGGAATAAGCGAAGGTGGTCATTGTCGGCAGAGGAAGTCCAATAAGGAGCTAAAGCCTCCAGAAAATCTTCATAAAATGAATTATAAAGTCTAGGAAACAATTCTGGCTTTTTCGGTTGGTAAAAAATGTTGCAATATCCAATGGCTGTAGCAAATGCTTTCCAAGCAACATCAATGGCGTAATTAAACTCCTTCTCTAATTCAATACCTTCCCTGTGATAAAATAAAGGTACAGCAGTTGTAGCATTGACTAGCAGTTCAATATCATAAGGAAACTCTTGTCGGTAGCTGTCACTCGGAAGAGGAGGCTTCCTGTCTTCAATATGTGGAGCATCTTCAAAGGCGTCAGGATCCCGAGTGGCATTCTTCGTCACATAATAATACAAGGTACTTCCTGGGTGAGGTTTCTTGTAAGATCTAGTGTGTTGATAATAAGTTTCGTCCGGATAATTTACATCAACGTGCGAAAGGGAGTAATTAAAATTCATAGGTTTCGTTTTGCTTCGGCAAAGAATTAAACTGTCAAAAAGTTCGCCAATCCATTGTGTGTGCTGACGGTCCAAAAGTTTTAAATTATGTGCGGCTTTTTCTTCAACTAATTTGGAAAAATAGCCAATGACGATTTGATTTGCCAGGATGATCAGGTTAGAAGGTACCATTGGGCAAGCAAGTTCCATTATTTTTCGCACCTCGTCCAATAAATTCTGTCTCCAATGCAATCTAGGAAGATCTTCTAATTTAATATACACATCTGCGGTGTAGCGCCAAAAGTAGCACGGATTATCAGTTAGTCTTCCTTGTCCTTTACATTTCCCACTTTTTTCTAATCTCGGCAGTCTTTTCGTTCCATCAGTCAGAATTAAATCACAAGTGTCAAAACAAACCAGATCTGGCCTGGGAGTTGTTCCAAATATGGTACCTGGGCCTTTTTCTTCCGAATGAATTGAATTCTCAAGACGATTCCCAATTCCAAATGTGGCAAAATGATCGTATTCAGTTATATTGTTAATTAAGCCGCCGCTACCTTTCTTAGAAGCCTTTGTGGGTTTTTTTCCACCTGTCCTATGGCACGGAGACCAAATAGTGTCCACAGTTAGCGTCACATTCAGAATTTCATCAAGTTGAGACAATCCTCCTCTGCGAACACTCACATGGGGACCTACGATCCTCCCGGGCTCTGTAAGTACTTTGATTTTGTACGTTTTTTCAGTACCGTCGTCAGTATTGTTTACAGTTACTGTCGTGCAGAAAGCATCACCGGGTGCTGATCCTATCATAGCAAATGAGTGACCTCGAAGACGACCCGACGGAAGTTTACCCGGGGGAACATAGTTCAAATTGTCATCATTAAATTGTACTACTTCGGGAAGACGATAGTCCTCATTGTTTCCGACTAGGTAAACCCCATAAACCTGCACGAAAATCACGAAAATTATATTTTAAATTAAACTGCTTATTTCTTTTTTGACTGTATGTACTTATATAGAGCAGTTATTGAATTGTCCTAAAAACTATAGTTCAATGACAAACTAATTCATTTGATTATAATCACTAATCACATACCTCCCTGGCCAATTTTATTATCCCTTTTGTATTTCCAATTCTTGCAGCCATTAAATCTTTCTTCAAAATGTGGTTGATTGGCATGCAATCGTGTTCATAAACACCCATGGAGCCATTCGTGTACGCTTTAGCTTCGGCTTCCTGTGTGGCATCGTCCGGAATTTCAAGTATCGCTTCCTTGTACAAAATAGCTCTATAAGAATCAGAAGGCAAATACATTACGACGAACTCATTCCCTATTCCCTCTTGCCTTTCCATTCAGACCATTTTTTAAAAAATTGTAAAATATAACTGTCCAAAGAGCCTGCTCAAAATATCCCTCGAAGCATAATTTTGTAGAAGAGTGTATGTAATAAATTAATATATGAGTATTGATACTTAAAATTAATATATATGTAATATGTATCATCAAAATGGTACGGTATAGTTTATTGTATTAATACTATAATATGCTATTATTTAAAGATGCTACAAAACACAGTGAAACGTTAGGTGACTAATTTTGTTTTTTAAAATGCAATTTGGAAAGCTGAGCTAGAATTTAGAATTACAAAAAACGTTCCTCTATTTGCATTACCTACAAAAAAATACCTTGCTAAAAATAACTTAATAGGTTAAATTACGTTTCCTCACTTTAATCGTGTTTGTTTATGTACGCATTTGCTATTGTTGAAAATTTAGGAAATTGGAGCTTACGGTCCATTTATACAAAGGATAACTCTGTTATATTCGCTCAAAATTAAAAATCCGCTGCCTGAAAGTTGTTTCACCGGACGGTCCCCCATTTTCATTAAGACTTTTGCGTATGGTTTGTAGTAATTGTCTGCGCTGCATCTATCGAAAATCACTTTTTCTTCAGCGGAAGAATATTTTGTCATAATATAAATGTATAGAACACACGCTATCTTCAATGTTATGCTCATTTCCATCATTCGGGCTGCTATACGACAGCTTACGTTTTAAACATGAAAAACTTACTTCGTGTTTAGGTATTTTAAAACTAAATGTAGGATTAATTTGAACACTACTTGAAAATTCTTGTGGGGGGACGTCTGAAATTCTCCTTTTCTTGTTGAACACAACCGTAGTATTTCAAATACAATTTATAATACGACACCTGACAAGTAAACCAATGTTTGCCCTGTTTAAATTTTTTATCAGATGCATACTTGAGAAATTTTGAATTCGCACTTAAAAGCTTTAAAAACTTTCAACGCAAAATAAGTTTACACATTGCTATGCTGTCCACTTGAAAAATTGGGTTAATTACACATTGTATTTTGTATTACATAATCATTAACCCATATTTATTCAGCTTCCTTACAAATTCCTCGTTGCAGGTGATGGTGATAATCAAACCTATGTTCTATATAATATACTTCTATAAATATACACAATATTGTTAGTATTAGCAACAATCGCTACGTATATAATAGTTTTAGTAACAAAACAATGAAAAATAATTTAGATCTAGAGGAAGCCAAAATCGATTAAAAATTACTTCCGTAATATCTTCGATGAAACCAATCCGTAATTTCATCTTCAGTTTTATATTTTGTTCTTGTCGATCAACAACCATAATCGACAAAATAGCTATAATATGCATTGTGGTGGCGGTGTGCAGTGCAGTGCAGGAAATCGGTATACTTATTTGAGACTGGGGTCCATTTTAAGTTTTAAATGAGAAAATAGATTTTGTAACATTCTAAAAATATCTTAAAAATTTCATTATTTAAATGATTGGTCATTTAATTAATGAAACATAATAACATAAACGTCATAAACAATACAAACTATTATAAAATTAACCTCGATTTTATCAAAGAAAATTCAAGGAAGGGGTCTACATATATCCAAAACCACAATCATAAAATGAATTTAAACAATGGGATGAAGATAATTTTTTGTCATCTTTCCTCTCTCCACTCGTTCAAATATCAAAACATACGACAAACATCCAGATAGCAACAACTGAATACTATAGCTATTAGGTATTACGAAATGAAATAATAATTCATTGCTTTCTATAGATAATTTTGTTTTCAAACGATCATTTATTTAAACCAAGTACTTAAATCACATTTTTCGAATCTTCAAATTGTCTTGAAAAAGACACAATTTTTAATAAATGTTCCGTTATGTTTATCTCGAGTCTTAAGTACCTAATCAACTATTTAACAACATCCGAGTTTGGAAGATTCTTAATAATTTAATGCCCAAATAGATAGTTAGATATTTATTTCTGACATGAAATAAAATTGTCGTTATTATTTAAACAATTGGCCTATTCTTTTTTATTTGGTTATGTAATAGTAGCTTAGAGGAAATGACGTCAGTAAAATGGGATTATAAAAATACACTTAAAAACTAACGTCAGTAGAAAGGGATTATAAAAATAAGGTTAAAAACTAACGGCGAGTCATAACAGATAGCCTCGCTTTATTTTAGGTACCTACCTACTATACTAGTAGGTACATTCAACGTTCAAAGTTCCGGATATTCCCATTTTCCATCCAATTTTGTTGGACGCCTGGGGGAAAGGAAATAGTGAGGGAAATGCAAAATGAAAATATAGAAGTTATTACTAATATAGCTACAACTTGGATGTTTCCATTTTCCTAATTTTATGGCATATAATAAGACGACTACCACCGCGGCTACTGCTACTACATATTGAAAGTCCATAATAATGATCATAAAATTCATTTCAATTTCATTTCATATTTGAATTCATGCCTACTCTTATTCGGTTTGTACTTAACCCTATTCCTACAAGGCGAAGGGTGTATATTGTTATTGGTTATTAGTTTTTAGGTGTAGTTATTCATTTCAGGGGACGCTGTATTCCCCCTCCCCGATATATTTAGGGTTGTTGAGGGCCCTACTGTCTAAAAATGCTAAAATCCATTGACTGTTCCCTGGTCAATATTGCTTAAAAATTTGATATCTTCATTTTGAAAAAAAAAACATTTTTAAAAAAAAATTCATACGCTTGGTTCGAATTTTTTTGGAATACATGTCGTCCTACTAAAATCTAAAAATTTGAAATTCTCTTTCAAGAATTCCGAAAAATTCGGAACTGGTACTGTGGATTGTAACTTTCAATACTGAAAGCAAAACTTCTATGGGGGCTCTTCTATAAGGCTTCTTGCTTCAAATTGAAGTCTGAAATGATGATGATCGTCTAAGCTGAAAAGTGAAAAAAATGTGAGAAACAAGGTTAGTTGATCTAATTGACAAATTATCACATTACCATGCCTATTTTGAGTATAGAGCCAATGCCGATAACTACAGCAAAGTCACTAGTAATTATAAAAGTACTAGTATAAACCTAGCATGACGGACGAACGGTCAAAATGTGCGATTGCATAAGCTAAGGGCGAGTGAAAACTATAAATATTGATAGCGCGTCGACAAGTTGATAGCAGTTGCGGCTGAGTATAGTGAATTCCAGCACCAGTTAAACAGCTATTTATTTCACAAATGAGGCAAAAAATTTCATTATTTCTTTTTGCCTGTGTTTTAGCAGCTACGCTTTTCCACGGAATATTATGTGTTACTGTCAACGGTAGGTTACAGTTACAGTAATAGTAACATATTACTAAATTGACATTTTTGACGAAAGGTTTAATATTATTCTCGTATCTTGATAAGATCTGGTACGTGATTCACCCCCCGCACAAAATTCAATAGTAGAACGAATTAAACGACGCACACATGTAAATCATTGATAATATTATTTTTCATCTATATGTATTATTTATAATAATTATTGGACCATAATAATCATAAGATGACTGATTTTTTTCAGTGTGTCAAACCAAATGAGCGGTGTAAACGAGATTCTGATTGTTGCCACCCATCCATATATTATTGTAACGGATTTTGTTTTACTTCGAAAAACCCATACTTAGGTTAAATATGCTAATTTCTAGGTTTAAACTTTCATTTTAGCATCTTGTTTTTTATTTTTTACATGCAAAATAATGTGACATGAACTAAATATACCAATTGATAAGTAGATGTACACGGTACCTACGGCGAAAGGGTTGCCATTTGTAAAAAAATAAGATGCCAAAATAAACTGAGTTCTTTGTGTATGAAGTGCTGGAAAGGGTACTGAAAAACTTCGTCCTATAACTATTGACGTTTTTCAGGGTCTTAATATTACAAATTGTAGAATTGTACGATGGAATCCTGCTGCTGCCGCCAACGCAGTACATACCATACCTACGTTTATTACACTATAAATAACAATTATAAATGATATTGGAGAATGATATTTTATTTTGTATTAATATGTAGCATGAACTGCATCTAACTGCAATAATATTATTAATAGTATGAACTGTGTATTTGAGTGCGTTCGTAGGTACTATACGTATACTACTTGCCTAGTCAATTTGTTTCGAATTTAAAAATTTCGAATTTTCTACAACTTTGAACCATTATAGTATAATTTATAATCGTGCGATACATATACGTATACATAGGTGGAGTATAATTTAAGCTAAGTAATATGTAACAATACCACAAACATTTAAGAATAAGTCTCCAATGCCCTAATTATAATAAAGACCAAGAATTTAAAAAATCAATTATGAAGATCGTGCACCAATTATGAGTACGAAATGCTATAATGGCTATGCAAATATAACGAGTCTGTAGGTATCATAATATTAACTCTATGTACCTATGCGTTTTTCTGTTTGTATTAATTAAATCTGTTAATAAGGAATTAATGCTAAGTTTATTTTCATGAATCTATCCCATGATTGGCATGATTAATCGATTCATTTGCTAGCAGTTGAGAAATTAACTATTTGATATCACCGAGTTTGTTAATGCATTGTTGTTTTCTGTTTATTAACGCAATCTTAATATTTATAATTATATAAAGTATGTAAGTAGTTAACAAAATATATAAATATTTATTGTATAATGGCAATTAAATATGTACATACTTTTCACAATGTTTTTGTACATAATTATATAAACAGAATGTAATACAGGTCCAGAACAATTTTAATAAGGTACCATGGTACTAATGACCAAATCTTATCTCAGGATAAAAAATGCAATCGTAGATAACCGAGATCGAGGTTACATATTTTAAGCGTCATCACCAATTAAATACCAGCTACTAAATACAAAAAATTTAATGGCACAGTTGTTCATTGTACAAAGGTACATTATCCGATGGATCAAATCCCAATGACTGCACATGATTCAAGACAGTTTGTTTCTCGACGTCAGTGAGACTTTTTGTGATGGATGTGACCAACCATCCAGTTTCGCCATTCGGGTAGCATTTCACGACGATGTTAATGTTTCTGTTGTCGGTGTAAGTTCCGTAATGAGAAACGATTTGAACTAATCATAAAAGTTTAAATCAAATTAAATACACTTCAATTTTTGTGTTTAGCGTTTCGTACACTTATATACAGTATTAGCTTTGATTATTTATTTTAAAATAATATCTACGAAGAAGTGTCATGTTTTATATTAGACAATAGATCCCATTAAAAAGAATATTTGGCAATAAATCAAAATAAATCAAACAATCTCAACATAAATATTATTCGAAAATTAATTTTGTAATTCTTTCAGGTTTTCAATAGTTATTTGATTTCAGGGAAATAAATATGCAATTAATTATTCATAAAGCTAATATAAAATTTTTGAATATGTATATACTTACAATGTTTCGGTAATCCAGTATTACTGTAGTCACAATCAACAAAACCGTTACGTGTGCTGGATGCCCCACATCTGTACAAAGCATTTCTTCCAGAGAAGCCGTAGTAATAACCCTGATAGACATCAGGACGTCCGACTACCGTTTTGGCACACATATTGGAATAATCATCTGCGTAGGTGAGCAGTCTGCCCTGAAGAAGTTCAGCCATGTGCAGTCTGCCCACACTATTTCCTAATGTGACATACCAAGTATCTGGTCCCGTTATCTGTTGAAGAAAACACAATTTAATTTAATGTCTTTAAATATTATCTACATAAAATTATACGAAATTTATAACTCCAGTATAGAATACAGGTTTTAGTATAATATTTCTTAAGTCAAAAATAAACAATTTTTAAAATAGTAAAGGATTTTGGATCATGGTCATATACTTACCCAATTAATGTCTACATTCTGTGCAAACTGAGGATTGGTACACGCGTTTGCGTTCTGTGCAGATATGAGAATAGGAAATTCACATAACATAACAACACATAACAATTTAAATATTTGTGATAGACACGTTTTGGATTTATATATTGCCATTGTATTGTATTTGGTTGGATTATAGTATTATATTGTGGCGATTAATTTGTTTAGATGGCCAAGAATGATTTAAATCAACGTGCTTGTTCCACTCTAGTATTTTAGACAATAAGAAACATTCTGGCCTTTATATACACATGAAAGGATAGTTTATCACATTTGCATTATTCCCACTTCCCATATTCTTGTCTGACAAATACATGCTGTTAAAAATTAATTTTATATTAGTAAATACGTAATAAGCGCATATTATTATGATCCTCCTTAATTTGTACTATTGTATATTCTAAGTCGCAATAAACCAAACCATACTCCTTGCTTGTAGTGAACTTATTTTTGTTAAATTCAAATATCTGACGCATATCGTAGGTATATAAAATTCCAGACACAAGGTCAAACTATTATAAAATTATACGAGATGTAAATGCAAGCTAGAAAAAAATATTACATGGTGTCCACAAAAAACCGACATTCCCATCTCCCACTTAAGATAGAAACAATTAAGTACCTACCTGTTAGTAAATATAACTTTCCCAAATACCAATAGAAATGTTTCCAATTTTTATTTATTTAATAGAGTAGTTTTAACAAATTAACCCGGTGGGTACAGCTAAAACGTAAATTTTAATTATTTTAATCGATGTGTCAGTATTTCCCATTTCCCACTAGCCTTGCATACTTCAAATGTTTTAAACGTTAATTTAACTCCATCATATAGCATGAACTTCCATTTACAATTATATATTACTACCCTGGAGTGTCAGACTTAAAACAGCATGCAGATGATCTAACAGCATCAGGAAATAATATTTGTTGGTAAGCAATGTTTAATTAATATCCCATCAAGAGTGCATATAAATATCCATAGGTAGCCGGTAAGTATATCTTGGCTATATGTAAAATACTTATTATGGAACTACCTAGTCAATAATTATTTTGTTTTGCAAGTACGTACAGTCGTACAACCTAAGTAATATTTTATTATTGGAGGTGTTTAATAAGTAATAACTTAGGAACAACGTATTAGAGATGCTTATCTTTTATGAGATAATGTAAGCATGTTAATCTAACTACTGTTTGTAAAAACTCAAGGGCAGCCACATAATGCTTCCTTGCCTAGATGCGTGTTTTACAGTGACGTCGAAAGATATGTAACGATGTAAGACACCTGCTTAGTTTAATGGTTACATGCGTATATGTACCGTAAACTTAACAAATCAAACATTGATTCCTAAGTCGATTCGCCAAGAATCTACAACAAATATAATTAGGTAATGTTAATAAACGCATCCAAAAAAACTTGTAGTACACATTACTGATATTGTGCTTTTTGTACCAGTTTATTAGCCATTCGCCGACACGTGAATATAGCCTGGAACTCCCTATTATTTAAGTCCAGCGTTGAAGGCCGCAATTTTGCAAAAATGGAACAACGTAGCAAAATTATCTCGTCTGTCGTCTCTCGTCTACTAACCTATTAGTTCCACAACAGCTAATCGGCAGTACAGATAATATTATAGGAAATGCGTCTGATCAACACACATAATACACGAACATAGTACTAATACAATAAGTACTTGTAGAATAAAACTATATTATTGTGATTTCACATTTAAATGCTCTTAATCGCGTAACTGTTGGCGATGTTGACTCAGCCTTGATTAAATTCAGGTCCTATTACATTTATCTAAATAGTTGAGAAAATATGTATAAATCCTGTATACAAAAACTGATTAGTATGTAATCCATAGTATAATACTAACATTCATAATATGGCATATTATGATAAAATGTAGTGAGCGGAATTTCTTTATTATTTGTGTAATTTTATTTTTCGAAAACCTGATTAACGCCAAAAGCGATTTATTTTTACTCGTATAAAGAGGACGTACAAAGTACAAAGAAGTAAGTAATAGAGTATTTTAAAACACTATAAAATTCTATTTGCATATAATATTGCAATAAATATATAGAATTTAAAAAGATAAAATTGTAATGTTTATGGATTTTAGCAATTATTATAGTCGAAAGATTGGAACTTTCAACAGTCATCAATGAGAATTGGATTAATTTCATAATTTACCTAGGTAAGCTATTTTTAGGAGTATACACCTACACACGGTACAAAGAACCTGACAATTTTTTTTGCAGCGAGTTATAATAGTCTGCAGACACGAATTTTGGATTAGGGGTTTTTAAATGTACACCAGCAGGCATTACTGACTAAGGAATAATGAGTCCATCCTTCGTATCCAGAGCAGCCTACCAGAGATTTGCTACATCTTATTGCACAATCTTGAACGCTTATCCAATCCCCAACTGAAAATCATAGCAAATTAAGAAATTAATAATTTGCATTATTCTGCTTTTGACCTTTGACCTTGCACTTTAATTACCTTTGACCCAACATTTTCCTCCATCAAAAGACTTATCTGGAGCTCCAACAGATATTTGGCAACTTTCGCATTGCTCTTCAGTCTTTGGAAAATCACATTCAGCTGTTTTGCAACCACAACTGCATGCTCCCCAATTCACATTTCCTTCAGCATCTTCAAAAATTTAAATATCGTTAAAATGTTAATGTTTGTATTTTGGTCTGAACTCTGAGCATTTTGATATTTACTTAACAGAAATTACGCTACACATAAAGTGGAATTATATAAATTGAACTTTGCATGTTTAGATCGATAGATACAAATAATTCTGTAAATTCTTCTTCCTGCATGCTCACCTTAACAAAAGTTTGCTTTATTCCTTTTGTTTTATCTGAGATCGGAGATTAAAAAATCTGAGCTACCAACAGGCCTACATTTTTATATTAATCTGATCGCCGGAAAAAGCATTAATTTATTAATTTTGCTTCCCTAGCTACGGGGTATTAGGAGATCTAGAGAATTAATAATTTTAAGATTTTTGAAATATTAAAAGTATTGATGAACGGTAGTATATATGACATGACCTAAGAGATACAACCGTTTTGGCTAAATCTTTTAGATCTGTTAGGGTAAGCATGATATTTAGAAGAATTTCTTTCATTGGGTTGGAATTAATATTATGTATATGTATCTTTATGTGCTATTTAGTACATAGCCTAATTAATTTAAACAACTATATAGAATAGAAATTTTATTTAAAATTATAAATTATGTCATCTAAAGTTATCCTTACCATAAATAAATAGTAGGGCTGTTACCAGAGTCAATGTGATGCCAATCAAGAAAAATTTCATCTTTAAAATTTCACTTCTCAATGTTAGTGGATAATAATAGTCGGAAGTCGGAACTTAACTTCAATTAGCAAGTTAGAAATTTAATTATTTTTCATAATATATAATAAGCTGGGAGAAATGGTTACCTTATACCTTTTATAGTCGATTAGAGACTGTGATCGAGTAAAAATTATAACGGTGGAACAATTAGTGAGACTCCAGACTCCTTTATATATACTAGGGTGAAGATGCGACGAGTGAGATGAAGATGAAGGCACTAAAATCTAGATATTATCTGTATTGTTTGAATTACCAACACTGTCTTCCAGAGGATGTTTATCATAATCTAATCATTGCATAAGTTTATTCAAGAGCAAACGTCTCATTTGCTTACCTACATTGATAATGATTTTTGTTAGTATATCAGTTGTCTTTGCTTGTTCAGTTTCCATTCTTATCTTTTCTCTGACCTCAATCCACCCTAATTCCGTCCAGCACTCTTAAAGCTACACACATAAATATTCCCTATTAAAAGTATGGTCAACAGTGCATCTTATTTATTAGTAGTGGAAAATCTTGGCATAAAATTAACATTTAATATAAAACTTTAAAGTCATGCTTAAATCTTGTTTGTTTTAGTCTCCGTCTCTTAATAAGTGCAGACAAAAATCAGAGTCAAAACCGTTGAATTAATAGATTCCATGGTTAATTATTTGAATAAGGTAAGACGAATTCCAGTACGGGAATTTAAAAGCTACGAGTGGAGACTTCTTAGAAACAATGTAATGCGATATTGTGTGAATAGTAATTAATTGACACCTATGGGGCGAATGTTACGAATGTACGAATGACGAATATGAAATTAAAAATTATATTTTCTTGTGCCATTTCATTGAATATCCAACAGTTAATAAGTATCTCTTGTCCATGCAGTATCAAGAATTTATTATTTGAACTGAGTTTATTTGCATTTTGTTTACTTTATCTGTTACATAGTCATGTCATTATCAAGTCTAAGTCAAAGTTGTTGACGAAGCTCTTGTAGAAGGACTGTAACAGAAAATTGGAATTTAGGATCCTCATGCAGCTACAACTTAGCTTATTAGTTAGCCAGTAACAACTTTAAGAACAAGGGTCATCGGCGAAAAATTTGGTTCACTGTATTGGTCTAGCTTAAAATCGTCTTGCATTGGCCGACCAGAGAAAGTTAAAACTTGTACAGTCGGTGCTAGTCCCTCTGTAAGAATACAATAAATGAAAGAGTTGAATAAAATGACTTTCAAAGTTGATTTGAATGGTCTACGAAACTTCTTAATTTACCAATGCTCTGGATTTTCTCTTTCACTGTGAAGACTTTGTCAGTAGAATCTAAGTCCATTTCAATAGTTTTTTTATTTGGTGTAAGCACTGATAAATGTAACGGACTTCCATGGCACTGCGAAGCCAAAACAGAAATAACAACAAAAATTGCAAGCAAATTATTCATACTTTCAGATTTTTTCCCGAAGTATTTTGCCAATTGAAACCTGGAAAAACATTAAAATTATAATTTAATTCACTCGATATCAAGCATTAAAGGTTCATCATGTCAAATGAATTTTGTAAAGTGGTCGAAAAGTGTTTTATTGCTGTTAAATATTCGTAAGTATATTAAATAACAACAGATTTAAATAGTTACCAAGTCTGGGTATGCATGTATATAATAACTCACCTACCATATTTCCTTTAAATATGTAAATATTTAACAAAAACAGATCTTTATAATTCTAATAATTATAATTTTATATATAATTTTAAATGATTTTAAATTATAATAATTTTAAATGATTGTGGTTTGTTTTCTTTTAGTTGAGGTTTTAACCAGGATATTTTATAGAAGTTTTTCTTCTAAACAATCGTATACAGTTTTGCGCCTGCAGTTTAAAATTTTCCCAATTAAAAAGTATAATAATAATATTTGAAACGTTTTA
>JABASI010002029.1:0-21414 GCA_019776505.1 Tomocerus nigrus
GCTAATTTCTTTTTACACAAATTAATAATAATGATGACTAATTACTAACTACTAATAAGTTAGTTTCTTCTACAACTACACTGGCTTTTGCAACTGGATCAAGTTACCCCAAACTTAAGAGGGCATCGGCATTTTCGGCATCCTCTTCTGTTAAAAAATCAATGTTTAAGTATGATCATCCACTCCAGCCTTACTATTTACTTATTTAGACTTCCTGAAATGACAATGTGAAATCGCAGCAAATGTCCCAGGGTAATGTATGTATGTTTGTATATTAATAACTTTAGTCATTAGTCCATGCAATATCCAACAAAGCGGAATGCAACATCAAAGCAATGCTTATTCACTCAATTCATTTGACATGAAGGAAAAATCGTTTGAATCAACAATTTTCTATATCATCTGCTGATGTCCCAGTCACCCACCACCATCACACAACACATAGTCGCAACATATTATTGAGCACGAAATGAATATCTTCGTCCGTCCTTCTTAGCGAATAATTCAGAAGATTTTATTTAAAAAAAACAATGTACCATAATAATTATTAATTAATTCAATCAAAGCATCTGATGAAACTGAAATTATAAGTCGATGCGAAACAATCACAGAGAGCCTTCATTTGACAGTCCACATTTTAACAAATAGTTCAGAAATACATTACTATTTAATTACATTTGTGTATCGTCTCCCTCCTATCATTTTTGCAATGACATATGTGCCTACTATATTGTACTTTCTATAATACACAGTCACATACATATCATTGCAAACAATATACAGCTAGTACTGCTGCACAAACGAAAAGTGCTCTAGTTTGGAAATAGGGAACATCATTGGCCTGAACTTATAATAACTATCACACCGAATTGAATAGTCTAATAGGTTTGTAATTTCATTAATGAATTCTTAAAAAATTGTTGTAGTCACTTGCTAAAATAAGATCAATAGCGTAGGTATCTAATTTTTTATCGTGAATGTAAATAATTCCTGCATGAGAAATAGTGGTTAAATATGATACATGATACATCTATCTAGTAGTTACAATCACTCATCATGGATGCAGCAAAAAGTTGAGGCATATCACGAAATTCATCAGTTCCCAATGTACTGGCTTCTTGGGGCTGAATTGTTTGTCGGGGTTCCGGATCCGGTAAAATAAAGGGCGGTGGTGGTTCTGGTTCATCTACGCTATTGGAGGCCGATTCGGTGACATCGATCTCTTCATCAGAAACACTTCTTTTGGAATGAGTTTTCCTTTTCCAGGACTTGGTGGATTTAGTTGACGTTACTCGTTCCCCTTTTCTCTCATGTATCTTCATGTGAACACGGAATGCATGTCTCGTCGGATACTTTTTCGAACACAACGAGCACTCATGAAGAATTCCTTTGTGCATTTCTACATGTCTGTTGAAGGTAGGTTTGTCGGAGAAGCATTTTGAGCAAGTAAGGCATTTATACGGCTTTTCTCCAGTGTGAACTCTCATATGACTTTTCAAATGAAATGACTGAGCGAAGCCTTTATTGCAGAATGTACATTTAAAGGGCCTTTCTCCTGTGTGAGTTCTCATGTGAGTCACTTTTGCATTTTCATATTCAAATCCCATTTGACACACTTCACAGGTAAAATTGAATTCTTTCGTGTGGATGTATTTCACATGTAATTTTAGGTTTTTCTCTGATCCAAGCTTCTTCCCACATTCTGGACATATGTAAGGAGTTAAATTCAGCTCTTCATGATGCCTTAACTTCTGATGGTCTTCAAGATATTTTTGAAGTATAAACGTTTGACTGCATATTTCACACATAAAAGGCTTCGGCCCTTTTAGATGAATTGTAGTCTTAAAATGACTGGCATAAGATGTTCTATTTTTGTAAGTCTTTCCACAATCTTCGCACGAGAAGGAAGTTGGCTTTGGTGGCTTTTCCTCAGCCACTGTGGTCGCTGGACACTTATGACTATTCAATTGATATAAGGTTTTAAACTTTTTCGGACAAGTAGAGCAGTCGTAAGGGTGTATGACCCCTTGGTGAAATCTTTTGATATGTATGTCTCGCGTGGCTTCACTAGGAAAACTCCGATTACATTTTGGCTCTGTACATTTTGATATTTTGTCCGTTTCTTGAGGAACTCTCTTATTTTTTTGCCAGCCGCTTGCAATTTTTTGTCTGTACAACTCCTTTCTCCTAAGATCAGCTATGGGCTCAGCTAGCTCTATTTTGTGTTTCGATTTTAAATGAATTTCTAAAGAAGAAGGTCTAGAAAATTTTCTACCGCATTTGGTACACTTATACGGCGATTTCACCTAGAATTCAAAAAATATATTATTTATTATATTATATATATTTTTTTAATTATATTTATTATATTTGCAAGGATTTCATTTCTACTTACTACTTATATTCAGTGATTTCATAAAAAATGCTTACCCCGTAATGGAAACTTTGAATATGAGCGTTTCGGCTGATTTTATTTGGAAACTTCCTGTGGCATTTCGGGCAAATGAAAATGTTACTGCCCGGTAAGTGGATTTTCATGTGAGCCTCCAATTCGCATTTCTTATTAAGTGTCTTTTTGCAAACCGTACACTGAAATGGATTACGAATTCCCAAATGCACTCTTTTCTCGTGAGCATCTCTTCCTAAGGCAGAACGTAACTTATATCCACATATGGTGCAAGGGAAATTCCCCTCAACTTCAACTGAATCATCTGCTTCCTTCGCCGCGATTTCGGCCGCTATCAGCTCTTGCTTTCCTTTCTCACAATCAGCGTCGAATTCAGTTCTAAAAACATTTGAAATTTTTATTATATACTCAACGCATTTACCCCAACCATAGGTAACGGGGATTTCTCTGACAAAAGCAACTGAACCCAATACGAAACATTGTGTGAGATAATTACACGTACAGATTTTCAACACTTAAAGATGGATCATCAACTTCCTCTAGTTCTGGTTGTTCTATTTTTACAACGACCTCTGTAGAAATCTTTTTTATAGCATTTTCATTACTTTTCTTTGCAGTCGAATTTCGCGTAGTCCTACCCGATCGTGTTTTAGACGGTTTGTACTCAGGGTCATTTGAAGCCTCATCGTCACTAGGTTGCTCATATGGACTGAACGGTGCGTCATTGTCATCGTAAACTGCTTCTTCATATTCTTCATCGGCAGATATATTCGGATCACCACTGTCTTCATCCCCGTTAAATTGTACATGTTGATCCTCCTTATATGTGGGTGCTTCTTTCTGTCCAGCAATTAAACGATCCTTCGAAGCCTTCCACTTCTTCCTTTGAGATAATTGAATGCTATTGCCCGACCTAGTACGGCTAATGTTATTGCTTTCGTTTTCAGCGACTCCGAAACTTGTTTGTTCACGTAATCTTGAAACCTTGCTAAACTCTAAACATATTGAAGATTTAAAAAATTATTAGGGCATCATTTAAAATATCATTTCGTTTCATTTAAAATATTACGCAAAATCTTATAGTGCCTGCACAACGGGTTTTCAGATATAGGTATTTACCTTTAGAAAATTGAAATCGAATTTCATCGATGGCTCCCCAACTCACATTTGGATGCCCTACTTTGGCCTTCTCTTTTTTCTTGTAACTTTGAAACAGCTGAGTTTTAATTTTTAAAGAAAGGCTGCTTAATTTTTGCTGAAGATCTTCTAGCTGCTCGGATAAAAATTGAGCTTCATGTACAACATTGGTACATCTTGCACAGTAGCCAACATTCCAGGATGAGGGGTTCCCAAGGTCTTCTAATAGCTTCTGACAAGTCGTTTTTGAAATATTTAGAATTTTTCTAACAATAAAAATTACTGCAATTTGGTTTGCTAACTGTCCACTTGCTCCAAAAAATTCCTTTTTGGTGGACCATTTTCCGGTTATGCATTCGCTGTAGCATAAAAGGCAATTTTGTGCTCGTCCCATTGTTTTATGGTTTCTTCCTGTGCCAGTGTGCCGTTTAAATTCACCTTTTTTGGTTGTTGCCTTTTGTTGACAAAACGATCATAATATACACGTACGTATGATACATGTATCTCCTATATAATCAAAATAATCATAATCATATATCATAAATTCAGTCAAAAATTAAATTCAAGTTATTCAAACTAACATTATATTTGCTTGTCACCAGATACAAAAATTAAACTATACTATCATCAAATTATGAATCGATGCCAAATGGTGAGTGGAAATAACAAATTAAAGTCGGAATAATTGAATAATTAGATGAATAATTTTACCGATAAGATTTTTGTCACGAAGCAAGAGCAATAACTACTATGTTGTGTCAGATGTATAGGATGAAGGATGTATATGATTACCTGTCTCCAGTCTCGGTTTGTATTTATATTTCCTAGATCCAATTCATGGACATGAAATTATTGACGCTGACTTCCGAAACAAAAGACAATTTGGTAGCTACACAGCCAGTTAAATACGCCCGTACTATACTATATTAAAAACCGATAAAAATCAAAAATTTCCATTTTGTGACTTTTGTGACAACCTTTTTCTCCAAAACTAAATCCTCCACATATCCATCAATTGAATAATGCCGCCTTTTGTTCCCGAAAATCTCTTACAGTGTAATTGTGTACATGCCATATAGTTATTAATAGAAAGAAATATAGAAATAGGTTTATAGGTATATTGTACATGCATACTAGCAAAGCAATGCAATGTAGGCACTTGGCACCTACTTATGTAGGAACTTTATGCAATAGGAATAAAAATGAATAAGAATTTTGTCAAAAAGATTGGTTTTTTGTGAATTTTAGTCTGCTACTTCTTTGAGAAAATATATTCTACCTTATGCTAATTTTGGACAAAATTCTTCCTTAGAATCATATAATGAATGAAGACTTTCTTTTATTATTCAAAATAGCAATTAATTAATATTAAAATTAAACTCATAATCTGGTCTGTACGTCATAAATCTCAAAGCAAAGTTGCCATCCAAATTCTTAGTCAGTCCAGTCAGAGAATCAGAGTTAGTCTCTCTGCTCTCTGTATATTTGATTATGTCATAATTATAATTACAAATATGATGACTTTGCCTTATAATACCCGAAGAACACGTTGGGTGCATTTATAATAATATACCTTCAATGCAGACCAACGAGTTAAATGTTTCGTTTCTGAAACACCCTCCAGGGCAGGGTCAAGCTTTGATATATTTCCCATAAAAACTAAGCGGTTAAGCTAGTACTATACGGATGGTGAATGGTGATGGTACACTGTACACTATAATATAAAATCCAAAGTATTCCAAAGGTTCAACTTTCAAGATTCGTATATAATAATTAATCAAAATGGTTTCTCTAATTACCTAATTTTATTTTATTAAATCCATGCATTTCCTGGCGATGATAGTCATACATAAGTAGATACTTAAATAAATTACGTTGATGAAAAAACTCAAATAAATGTGCCTATATTTTCCAAAATTGTGGATATTATTCGCAATTCCTTAATAGTCAGTTTTTACCTGCACTTAAAACCTATAATGTTAATAATTATTCATATACATAACAGAATCGTTTACGAATATTAAAGAGACTTAAGATTTGCTACATTTGCAATGCAATTGTCTCAAAGTGTTTCAATTAAAAATAAAACATAAGCTTTCAAATCATCAAATCATCACTGTGCCTTCTTGTGCTTCCAATATTATATATTTTAAACACACATATAATATATTTGGTAGTGTTATGAGTCATATATTATGCTGTCATGCATGGTGATATAGAGTTCTTGCAACAAATCCTTGAAAATGCATAATACATTGACATGTTGAACTGGCATTTGTAGCAAACTGGCCATGAAAAGGGCAAAGTAATAACATTCTGAATTGAAAGCATTTTATATCCGATATTCTACGTAAATAGCTGCTGCATCACTGTTTGTTTGTGCAGTTGTATTAGATGAATTCTATCATATTATTATTAAATGGAAATCCTCGAATATATTTAAAATTGAGCAATACATAGTAATATTATGTACATTAGTACACTCAATATCAATCCTATAGGTACAGAGGACAGAGGACAGACAATTATTATTATGGTAGGATGGTCTATCGTCTATCTATACTCTCTATACTATGTAACGTAAATTACATTGAACTGAGTGCTTTTTGTATAGCTTTGATCGAACAATGGGGATTGGAGCACAATTGGATTTCAATGATCATCACCGGAGACGATCAACATTGTTGGAAATGTTGAGATATTGAAGGATCTATCAAACAATAAACATTTCCTCATAGATATTCCAGTTACTGAATACCTCCTACACACATTTAATACAAGAGTATGAGAATATGAGTACAATATGGCAAGACATTTACTTAAGCATACAGTCTGTGTAATGTTTACGATTATGAATAAACCAATCAGAACTCAGAACCCAAGCTAAAGTTTAAGGTCAGGAATAGGAAAAAGTCTGTCTAATTCTTACAGATCATAAATTATAGATCAGGATCAGCAGCTCTTTAGTATTGAAATTAGTGCAATATCTGAAATAAATATACTACACAATATTCCTAAAAAATGAATTACCTATATACCTAGGTCAATCCTTTTCTTTGCCGTGACAGTAAATAAATCCACTTTAAATAAGGCATTAAAAATTGAAATTGATGATTAGTACAATTAGGCTTCGATAGGTAAATGGGTATAATACTATTTTAAATGGTACCTGCATAAAATTACATCCTACTGGAAAGATAATGTCAGCTCAGCAGTAGTTTCGTGGAAGCCATTTAAAAATATTACATACGAAAGACTCTACGTGCCGGTAAATGCTTTCATTTACTATGTTAATTATGGCCTATTGTATAAATGTCACATAAAAACTGAGTAATTAAGTTTGCCTGTACTTTATTTAGGAGCTATTTTGCACTGGTTTCTGCACTCAGACACCAAAACGACGGTGTAAACATTAGGCATATTACTCGTGTCGCTAAATGGTAATAATTAGCATAAAACTCGGCTAATTAGTCATCATAATGCAGGGAATGTACCACTTACCAGTGAATACTCAAGTAAAACTAATAAATTTTAATTTATTGTTTTTTATATTGAGTAAATATGTAAGAGTTATTTTGGTAAACTAGCACCAGACAAGGTACAACACCTAAACTCATAATTAGGTTGCCTTATATCGTGTAAGTGTACCAAGAAACGAAAAACATTCCAATGCAATGCTTACGTAGTTTTGTTTAGGTAGTAGCTGGAATTATCTGTTAGTATAGTAGTACTTACGTATAAGCGTGTGGCTTGGCTACAGTACAGTAGTGGTTTAGAGTAAAGTGATATCATACAATTAAGCTTTTCTACAGAGAATAAGTATGACGAATGAGATATTTGAATAAGAATAGGAAAAAACACCTTGAAACTTGCAGTTGAAAAGATAATTTTGAATGTCATATATATAGACAACGTATACACTAGATAACATAATAGTGATGAATCTCTGAATACTTACAAACCTAAATTATCCGTTTATGTGTAACTTATCTCAAGCATTTAGAAGCAGTTTTCCTTTATATCATCTTCACTAAATCATTCCCAGTGTTTCAACTTCTGTCAACCCAAGTAGACAGGCTTACCATTAAACTCTGATTTCATGGCACAAAATATTCCGTCATTTCTCCGACCCGGTGACATTGGTGCTTGGTGAGACGTAGTTAGTCATCTTCACTTTTATTATGTTTATTTGAAGTGTTTTCTTGTTTTTCCTACAGTTTCTCAATTTGAGTTTATTTGGTGTTTACTTTTAAGCTATATTTATATCTTTTGGAATATTTCGACTTTAAATTGTATAAACAAACAAACAGCAATTAAAAGTACCTATTTCAATACCCTATCAACTTTCAATCTCCGTATGTGTTTAGAGTAGGTAGCAATGTTATGATTTTCTCTGCTCCAGATTGATAAGTATTTAGTATTGACATTTAAACAGTGGGATTATTTTACAAAATATACAGAGATATACGGTCTCAGTCTAAGCAGGTTGAGCATGATAATCAAATATAACAAATACCGGTACACACTCGATCATTATCAAGTTGATTAGTTGGAAATCAATCGGTGAACTCGAACATTGTGTTATTACTATTACAGATACATTGATACATATCGTAGCTTGAGATCCTTTAACTCTGCTTCGTAATTGCCTTATACAATGCAACTCACGTGAATATGTAATTTTGGTTCGTGAAATACTAATTGAGGGCGTGTGTACGTAGAAATAAGTGTAAAAAATATACTAAAAATGTATTATTTCTGGAATTTAGTTTTCCATTATACAATTTAGTAATTAGTGCATCGTATGTCAACAAACTGCTATCGATATCTAATGAATATTATCGACTAATAGTTAGTAATTAGTAATTATAGTTTGTACACGCACGTGGGGTAAAATAAGAATTCCTGGTAAAGTCTGCATAGTAATAAAGTTTAGTAATAAAGTCTCGTGAGGCAATGCAAATTGCAAGTACAAAGTTGTAGTGTGTGTGTGACAGGTGTCTACTATATTGACGCTCAATAGCTCGAGTTTTCGGCAACTTAATAATAACTAAACGGGCAGACTAAATTGTTTACAAAGCAATAATTGCAATAATCTACGCAAATGGGACAGTTTAAAGTGGTTAAATAGTTTAATGCTTATCGTCTGGACAGGTTACAGGTACCTATACAGTAATTCATCAATTAATTGACTTGTCTTGATTATAACAAGGTTAACAGATTAAAGCGGAGTTGCGGTTTATAGGATAATGTAGAACAATTATGCATATTATGTAGCTTAAACAATTATTTATACAAGTGCTATTTATTGCATATAATTAAGCACTTAGTACGTGCATTCGTGCATACATCTATAATATAATCATACCCTTTTTGTGTACTTACCCACGTGAACGTTAAGAGCCAATACATTCTGTCAAGGGTCTTGCGTTATAAATAGTCTTACTTTAACACATACAGTTAACAGCATTTCTATACATTTAATAGTTTGATTTCGAGATTTGTTTTGCATGCACTAAGGTGGATAATGTCCACGTGATAAATACTTTTTTTTTAGAATTCTTCCGTAGCCGTGAAAGACAACTATTTTGAAAAAATGACTGTAGAAAATGATTTAGGTGATACCCTCCGTGCGAGCGCAAAGGTGAATGAATTGTTTCCAATTTCTTACATCAATTTACTCATTACCAAAACCATGAGAAAACTTCTACAATGTGGATATTATTTGTTTAATCAAGGATCAAGAGTCACATGAATCAAATTCCAAACTGCCTTACCCAAAATCTGTCTTTCTTATTGTTGTCACTGAATTCTGTGAGCGGTTCTCCTACTATGGTAAATAGTTTTTACTCTTTTCCATGTAAAAACGATATTTATATCCAGAAAGTATTTTAACATGCTAATGTAATTCTTTCCAGGAATGCGAGCTGTGCTAACGATGTAAGTTTTTTAAAGCTCGTTTGTTTTGGTGGAGTGAAATTCATTTAGGTCAAGATTAAGTCTTGTATACAATTCCCACAAAATCTTCGACAGTTAATTTGAATCCAACAATTCCTACAGAGTTGGTCAATTGTAACATCCATTGCTTTCATCATGTAAATAACGTAATTGCTCAACATTATTACATCAAAGCTTTGTTAGCATTGTTGTGCACATGTGCGCATCTTTTCCAACACATTCACTTTTACTTAACTTTTACCAAAAATGAGGCTAAACTTTAATGTATTGGAAGAGATGTGAAAAACTTTTTGGCGAAATATGGAAAAAATTATATGGAAAGTTACATTACTAGCTCTGTACTGTACACGGAACTTACAGACTCACCTATGGATGCATTCCTATTGAAAAACAATATCTAATATAATATCAGATAAATATAATAACAATATCTTTTTATTTTCATGTCTGTAGTTATATGACCACCATGTTAGGATTTTCGGATGATTTAGCAACAACGGTGTACCACACATTTCTATTATTATGCTATGGACTGCCTTTCTTCTGGGGAATTGTTGCGGATTCATGGTTAGGAAAGTACAGAACAATTGTCTTTGTTTCAATGATATTTGCTCTTGGAAATCTTGTACTGACTCTCTCATCTGTGACACCACTTCATTTACCGGCATCGTAAGAATTTTAATCTCAAAAATCTGATTCCCTCAAAATTCTACATTTAATCAAGTATTGACTTTTTAATTTTTGTTCAAAGTACTCTTAGTATACTTGGATTGGTTTTAATGGCCATCGGAACCGGAGGAATGAAGCCTTGTGTAGCCCCGTTGGGAGGTGACCAATTTGTTGTTCCCCAACAAGAAAAGCAGTTGCAACAATTCTTTTCAGTATTCTTCTTCGCTGTCAGTGTGGGAAACATGGTATCAACCGTCTTGACACCTGTTCTTCGAACAGAGGTGCAATGTTTTGGAGATAGCACTTGTTACCCAATTGCATTTGGTATTCCTGCATGTCTAATGCTTTGTGCAATTGGTGAGTATTAGATATTTGATTGCCTAATGCCTTTATTTTAATTACCCAGAAACTCATTTGCATTCAGATAAAATTCATATGACTGAAATTGTGATAGCATCTTTCAGAGATAATATATTATAGCTATACCTATTCATTTTATGCAGTTATATTTATCTGCGGAAAGCGATTTTACAAGATAAACAAACCGGAAGGAAATATCGCACTAGAAGTATTTCGCTGTGTGTCTGTAAGAAAACTATCCTACCTCCATGACCTTAATATAATGGAGTGTTAAACTGATGGAAAATGGGATTTTAATTATGGTTTATAATTACCTCTGCATGTTTTCAGTATGCTCTATCACAGAAGTCGACCAAGAAAAAGGAAGGGCATGTTAAATCTCATTGGCTAGATTATGCAAGTGACAAGTTTGATGCAAAACTTATTAGTGATATTAAAGGTCTGCTAAGAGTTCTTATCTATTATGTACCTGTGCCTTGGTTTTTTGCACTCTATGAACAATTGGTAAGCTAAGAATGATTTTATTAACATAAATAATTATGTGTAGTACAATTTATGCATATTAAAGCTAAAATGAACTCATAGTGTAGTGAAACACGTTGAAAAATATTATACATGTGGATGTTACAAATAGGGATCGCGTTGGACATTACAAGCTACAAGAATGAATGGAGATTTGGGAGGTTTTACTTTGTTACCCGATCAAATGCAAGTAAGACTTGAATAAACTTGAAATTGATTAGATCTTCTTAGATATGCTCAATAATAAACATCGATTCCTTTTAATTCCCAAATAACTACCTACAGTTTCCATTGATAACTTTTTTTTGCGATTTAGGTGTGCAATGCAATTCTCATGTTTATTTTCATCCCTGTTTTTGAAACAGTGGTGTATCCAATTTTTCGCAGATGCAATCTTTTCCACAGACCTCTACAAAAAATGGTTGTAGGTGGATTTCTAGCTGCTTTGTCTTTTACTGTTGCCGGTATAGTCGAGTTTCAAATTCAAGTCAGTAAATTATTTATCAGTAGCCTGTTACACCACACTACAATGCAATACATATGATTTTTGCTACTTGATTTATGTTTGTAATTTTATAGCATTCTTCTGCTATGGAACCAAAATCAGGCGAAACTATTCTGAATGTGATAAATACTTTGCCCTGTGATGTTAATTTTGCACGTGAAAATCCGAATGACTCCGTTTTCATTGAAGCTGAAGGAAATCATATAATTAGATCAATTCAAGAAAGAAACATTGATGTCATTGTCAACATAAATCAGACTTCATGCTTAAGTCATTTAAATCTGACAACGGAACACTCTTCGCTGAGGAAAACCCTAAATACGAAGGGAAAAGCTGTACAAAGCGCGATCATTGTTGTTGCCAAAGGGCAACTCGTTCTAGAGATTCTATCTGAAGAGGATGATGTAAAGAAGTCGAAAGAGGGCAAAGCAAAATTGAGGTAAAATTTGACAACAAGAATTTGAAAATTATCATTTTCGTTATGATAACCAAATTTTTGTATTCCAGATTAGTTTACGGGGACCTAACATACGAAGATTCAGGCTTACCTGTAAACAACCTTCCGATAGAAATTCAGTTACTTGATGATAAAGACAAGGTGCAAACCTTTTACATTGATTCAAAGGGTATCATCGACGCTACCACAACCCATGAAATAAAACCACAAGAGTAAGTTAAAAGGATAACAAGATCAATAATTAACATTAGGTATATTATAGTACCAGAAAAGTATTTGTAACTTAAATTATGTCAAATATTGTTCAGGTATACTCTTTTAGTGTTAAGTGAAACGAAGGTAAATGGAACCATTAAGAAATCAGTCACTGGGAGAGGAAGTGTGCACTTGAAGTCAGGAGGAAGTTACATGGTAACTTTACATCCTGACTACTTTAAGCCAGAAGATCTCAAAGTAAATAATTATTTCATTTTTTAATTGTTTATTAATGACCTTTTGGAAAACTAATTAACCTAGACACACAAAGTAATTCACTGTTATAATTTCATTCATCATTGATATAGATTCACGTAACAATTCTGACTTCTCCTAACGAGGTTCATATGCTCTGGCTTCTTCCTCAGTATATTTTAATGGCCTGGGCAGAAATTATGTTCATGATATCTGGCATGGAGTTTTCTTTCACAGAAGTAAGTTTACAAACAAAACAGTAATACTTATTAATTTAAGTTAGCAATTTAAATTAAAACTAAATTAATTTCATCCGAAATTAGGCTCCGAAAAGTATGAAAAGTGTTCTGCAGTCGTGTTGGCATATGGCGAATGCAGTTGGAAACATCATAGTCATAATTTCTGCTCAAATTCAATCTTCAGAGGTATGTTTTCTTGTTTTGTTCTTTATTTTAATCTTTAAGAGTGATTTTAACCTAATTTTTCTACGTTACCTCGTTTAGGCGACTCAATTTTTTGTGTTTGCTGGTCTCGTCGCCTTTGATATGGTTATCTTTGCATTCATGGCTTCAAAATATAAATATGTAATTTCCGACTATGATTCAGAAAGAAATGATTCTCTGTCTAAGAAAAAGGATGGGAACTACAGCTCAAATTCAACTTCTGAAAATTCATAGTCATGCCAGTCGAGTCATGAGCATTATAATACTATGTAATTAATAGCTTTAATTTTATATAATAAATTTCTTATAATATTATATGTAATTGCAATTTAGAAATGTTTAAATACACAAGTTTAAATATAGAAATAGTTTATTTCAAAGACTGAAAGTAGCAGCTTTGCATCACCTGCAAGAAAAAGTGAAACATCAACATGAAACATTAAAAATCTATGAGGAAGATTTTATTGAAAATGCATGATAGCATCCTATAATGTAAAATCTTATTCGATCAAGAGATTGATTACCCTTAATATTGCATCACAAAAAATAATTATTACAATACATAACTCACTCAATTTTTGCTATTTGAACCTACATAAATTATAACATATGGATATAATTTAAATAATATTATATAATTTTCTTAGTGTGTTATTTTAAGTGTTCGTAAGAAGTGCTTTCATGTATTCGTATGGCGATTGAATATCAAAGATGAAACGGAAACTGATGCAACTGATGACAACATGAAATGACGAAAGGAACTGGAAATGAGATTATGACATTATGAGATACCAAGCAATGTCCAAAGTTTTGATCACAGATGACATTGGCATTTTGCGGGAGAACTGAATCTACACTTCTACTTATTGTCTTTTAGGAGCATTTCCATTCGGCAGTTATTTTGTTACTAAAAATTATCTACTGAAAAACCTTGTTTAGAATTTGGGCGTAATATTGTTAAAAATATTTCATTCTATTCTTAAGAAAATATTGTGATATCAAAAACAAAAGCATGAACAGACTTTGTAGACATGTCTCAAATAGTTATTGTAAAAATGTCATTTCATTCTGTAATGGAAATTTCTCCAATAAGCTCTTGCCACATAAACTCAATAAAGATTTTGAAAGTTTGATATCGAAAGCTATAGCATGTAGAACATATTCAACAATACAGTTACGATTAAAAAAAGGAAAATCTTGTACATCGTATGAAAATATTAATGGACTGGGGTCGTATAAACTCCATATTCGGTGGAAAGGCTGGGGATACAATAACTTCGGTCATCGTGATGACGAGAAAACTCCGCTGATTACTAAAGTCTTTTACCTTGTACCAACCATTGGGATGCTTTCTCTTTTTGTTGATTGGCCACTGTGAGTTACAAATGACAAAATTACACAAAAAAGATAACTTCACATATTTTGACATGCGTACATACAACGTAATATATTACATGCAATCTTAATGTGATAAAAATATGTACATAGCTACCTACATATGAAATTATGAATTAAAAAAATCCTGTATATTTGTGTTGTAGAGTTTTGGAATATGCAATCAACCGAGCAAGGAACAGTGGATTTAATGTACCGCAGTCTATAGCAGATGTTGTGGAATGTAAGGACGAGGAATCCGCAAATTCAAAGTTGAAAAGATCGGTGTCAACTATAACGTTTGGCTCAGGCACAGAGCCAACCCCTCCTAAAGTCTAAAAGCATCAAAGAATACTTGTTTTACTGAAACACCCTACAAACCTATAAATCCATAATTTCTCAAAAGCAGGAGCACAATTAATTAAAGCTTTACAGAATTAGGAATCTGTAAAAAACGACTTTGTTGAAATTGCATGATATTCTATAATTATTCTATTATAATGTTCTGAATCACTTGTATCATGTATTGTACTTAATTGTGCCCGTATTTTATTGATTCACTCCGCTAAACTTTTGCTCTACTTTTTCCATAAAAATGTAAATTATATATGACAATTTTATTTAATTATAATACAATACAATGTGTAATAATATTTATTATAATTCGAATATATAGTGTTTGTTTAACATGCAACAATGCAACCTAGTCTGACTGAATAATAGTATTTATATATTAAAGAGACAATATTCATTTACTGACAATGAGTACTGGTTCGTGTTCATGCAATGTTATTTAAACGCAGCACTCAAGACGTTAAATAATAGTTAATGATGCCTAATAATATACGAAGTTCAAAGTTCGGTTCTAACTTGAGAAGTATATGTAATTTAATTCCTATTAAGACATATAGGCTCTATACTGCACTGCCACCTTTTTCACACCTGCATCTGTGCTTCCTATACAAAAGGGACTTTCTTTTTACGGTCGAACGCTAATAGAGTACTATTCGCATAATGTACCATCCGGCATTACATACCCTTGTGGCTGTGGCCTTTAATGCATTGAACAATCTAATGTATTAAAGGTCAAAGGGGTACATTATGCAAATTCTCTACGATACTATTGTGTACCATAGAGGATAAATGAGATAAACGTGTAAAATCGCTAGTATAGCATCCGAAGAACAGCATTGTTCCGCACAATTGTTACTACTATCAGCGAGAAAAATAATATAAACCCCACAAGTGCACACTCCGGTCTCCGATAAATGTAGATTCAATTGATTCACACACGTAGGAAAAAGACAATAGTAGTAGCATTATTTTTAACATTATTTTCAGTGTCCGAAAATAATAAAGTCTGTAGGAGGTTTATTAGGCGACTATCCTCCTGAACAAAATTATGCACGTTTTCACAATTTAACAAAGTATTCATGTCATGTAGGCATTTCGAAGTGAGAAACTACCGGGTTTTCCGTTTAACAGCTTTTCTCAATGGAAAAGTTCCGAATTAACACACGAATTGATTTACACGTAAAACGAAGAAGGTTTTAATCCATTTCATGGATGAAAATTGTCAGTTTAGTCAAGTTCAGGATCTAAAATAAAAAGGAAAATGCGCTGCAATATTCATTCTTCTTATAAAAAAAGCTACAGCCCAAAGTAAGTATATGTTTATTTTAGTTTATATGCGTTTATTATGTATGCCATTCATGTGACTGATACTGAGGCGACACGTCTACTTGTCTTTAGGCATAATGGATATCCTAAAATAAATGAATGAAAACGTACAAAAGTGGCCTTCTCAACAGTAGTATTCTGTAATATGAAATAAACCCAAATAAAAATTGAAACGTATGAATCTCCATTTGGTCTAGCCGGTCTAGGACAAGCGTACCTACCTATATTTAATATTATGTGTATGTATAACCCTTACTTAAATACACTTTCCATTATGTAATCGATATTGGTCGTTTGTTCATATTTACATAAAATGACTAAGGAATGAATTTAGGAGAAAAGCAAAATTAAACTACCTACCTTCAGTATAAATCAAAGTATAAAATGCGAAAAAATAAATTAGTTTCTCCTATAGACAAAGTTTACAATTACCAGCTAGCGGCCATTTGCCATTGAATGTCACTCCATAGCAGTAACAGAGAAACCTTCTACTCTACCTATTTATAATACAGATAATCGTGATGATAAGCTTTTATGCAATACCATGTTATAACATCGTGGTTTCGCCTAGCGAATTATATACAATATAATATATAATGATATATATTATATTATAATAATAATAATACTTCCATACATAGGTGGAACTTGGAAGATGTGATTTTTAGGGTGGATACTTGTACTTATAATACAATGTAGAATATTCTGTAGTTGAGGAAATAATTTACGATTATTCCTAATTAAGTTAAGATTAAGGTGATTCATATCACTTTCATTCAAATGTTGTTTACCTGCCGAGTTTAGCAAAAACTCTGCTGATAAAATGATGCACGTGTTTATTTTGAGCATAAGGGAGATTTTCTAACCAAACAAGCAGATCTAGCTATGATATTCGTTGCACCTTGAAATTGAGTTAAAAATAGATTGATTTCTCAACATCTGAACGCATCTAAAAGGTAAAATATTATTTATCTGTGTATCATACATAATAGTGCCATTAAATTTCTATCCTGTACCTACCTTCCGTTCTGAGGGTAACCGAGATAAAGACTTGTCTATTCCACTTATCATCATTTTACTTTTAATTAGAGTTGTAAATTGGTTTATTAACTGGAAAGAAAGTTTAAGCAGTAGGTTTGCATTGCAAAATGACTAGTTATCACAAAAAGCAAAACGCAGGACTGACAAGAATTGCTATCGAAATTAGCTAACCATGAATGCCATGAATAAAGCTATAAGGTTCAGAACAGTTGTATAACTGCTTTCAATCTCATTGTTCCAATTTTTATAAATAGCATCACGGCTAGCTGCCTTTAACAACCCAACAACATGATGTTACGATACGAGTTGTGTTTGTGTGTTGTGATTTACTATGAGTTTCATGACCGCTGCCTTAAGCTAAACTAGAACAGAAAATATCAACAATAACATTTGTTTAGGATAGTAATAAATAGTATCTCACTACTATCCAACGGGTGATGTGTATATCCTGTTGCACAGGTTTATGTGTTCAGAAAATCATCCGTTTACCTGTCCAGTTCAGGTAGATCAAGCGGAAGACTATGTAAATGTCCACTTAGTAGATGGGCAGGTAGTAGGATTCAAATATTTACATACATTGCTGGGCCTTTTTCTCTTCAGTTCATAGTTGATCGTGCTTTGTGTTACTGTGCGTGTTGTTCCTTTGTTTTTCTTGCAGAGGTGATGTAAATAAAACAGTTTTGAGAATCTGCAAAGTAGACTTGGATTAAAATGTCCTTTTCTAAAGCTCCTCTGCGTAGATTCAACGATTTAGGAGGTGAAAATGAGATTTTACATTAGGAAACTTAAAACAGCTTAAAAAACTACTACCTATATATTTATCTACGCGAAAATTGTGACAACCTACTTAATATGTAATAGTAAAATTAATATTTTTATTTCCAATTTTAATGTTTAACATTTTGACTTTTCATTAGAGTCATGCGCTCCGGCACCAGGCACATATCACCCGAGATTCTTCACAGACGTTTCAATGTCTTGCAAACGCCGAATTTCCTATGGATCATGTAGCACATTTTCTTTGGTCTCTTCGTATGAATCCTCTTCTCCTTCCTGTTCACCTTCTTCTAACTCCAATATCGTCCTTTCGAATTCAAGCTGCCAATCACGCTCTTCCGTTTCTTCTATATCGGTAATTAGCAACTATGAAACAAATGTGTTTTATGCATAGCATACGATTTTTTGGTTTGATTTCTAGTGTAAAGTGTAGCTAATAGAATTTTGGAAGCTAAAATAAACAATTTTTTAAACCTTTTCATTATTTTGTTGATATTAGCCTCAACCAAGTTCAAATAAGTCAAAGATACCAGTTTCTACGTCGAAAATCCAGAATAGAAAACAAGCTAGCAGTCCATGTCCAAGTCCAACATATCGGTTCAAATCTAAATCACCCGTTTCAAAACATAGTAGTTTGAGGAATTTGTCTCATCAGCAAAGGAATTCCTCGCTATCAGAAAAAGTTGCAATGGAAATAATTTCAGCAGCAAATGAGACAGATCAGCATAACTGGTTAAATACAATCAGGACTTTGCAGACTACTGTCTATGATATGCAGTTATCATTATCTGCCTTGAGTGATGAGGTTAGTGAAGAAAAAGAGAGAAGCTTAATTTTGGAGATGAAAAACAAAGCTTTAGAAACAATGGTGGAAAGCCTCCAATGTCGACTGATACAACTAGATGAACTTTTCCAGCAAACTGAGAACAAGACTAAGATCCAGAAATTGACGGATACCATTGAAAATTTACAAATTGCTGAAGTTCGTCTAAAAGAAAACTTTGCAAAACTTGAAAAAGAAAATAATTCATTGGCTAAAAATATGACGGTTTTTGTGATGAAAATTGTGGATTTACTTGCTGAACAAAATGATTGGAAGGAAAAGGAGAAAGAATACGTACAGAACATTTCTGCTCTTGATGATATTATCAGTGAGAATCAAAATCTGCTATTTCAGGCTGAGGAACGTTTGGAGACTCTCGTGGAAGAGTTGGAAAATTGCTGTGAATATTTCTGCACCAAATTGAAGGAAAATGAGGAAAAGAATGAAAAGTTTTATCAAAGACAAATAGATTACGAAGAATCTATAAAGAGACTAGAGGAAAAAATGTCTGCTGCAGACCAAACATTCAATGAAATTCAATCTCTCTGGAACAAGTCAGAGACTGAATATCGACAAACCATTAGAACCCTAAGGGATAAAATTGTCGACCTTGAGTATGCTTTCATTTTGTTTATCTTTCTACTGAAAAAGTGTAATCCCGCGATCAATGGGTAAACAACTTTTGTCAAGAAATCAATTTTCTTTCATATCGTAACTATATGCAAGATTAGGATATATTCAAGGCTGTTATAAAATGTAGGTACAAAATATGAGTATTTTCGATAAACTACAAGTTTTATTAGTGACTCAAGTTACAAAATACTTCTGTTGTAAGTTGTAGTATTCTCTTGCTAAGCTTATATAAATGTTGTTATTGTTGTTGTGTATTGTATGTTATAGTCTTATATAGTTACTTTTCATTGTAGTAGAAATATTATACCCATCGTAAAGTGTATGTCCCTAAATGAGCTGATTTAAAAAAACTATTGGCAATTGTGTTTACGTGTTGTATTAAGTTATAAATCGTGGTCGGGGTAAGGACGTAATGTAAGAATTCAAAAAGGAAATAAATATATAGATTACATAATTATTATATGCATGTCTAGTGGATAGAATGTAGGTTAGTGTTATGCAACATGATAATATTTATGCATGTAATTTCTATTGATTTTGTGGGTACAATTGCTAAATGGAGAATTACCCGAAACATGACAAGTGTTTCTGCTCTTTTGTTATTTCTTTCCACTATTTGTTTCAGTAAAACTTTGCAATGTATTGAATTGAGTCATTGGTCTGTTAAGATCATGAAAATGTTTGCATAGAGGTGTCTTATTTTGCATAAAGTACACATAATTTATTTATATAAGACTCACATACAGAACATTCGTTTGTAGTAAAACTTTCTGAAATAGTTACATGCCAAAAAAATCAGATTGCATTTACTTATTGAGCGTGAAAATAAGTTTTAAGTGTATCATACTATTAATTTGACGGAAAATATTTTTCAGTCATGCAATTTCTAAGATATTTTGAAAATTCACATCTCTTTCCCCTTACTCTAGTAATATTGGAGATAGGAATTAATTGGTATAGTTTGCAGTGTTATTGTGATTCATATTTCAATGATGTCACTTACAACAACAAAAGACCCACAAGATCATTTAAATTTCCTGGTAAGTCTCTTCAAGCATTTGATTACGTTAATCACAAAGCTGGAATTTATAATTTACCCCTGACGAGAAATTAATTTTTCGATTTTCAGAAGAGACAGCCGGAAGGAATGAATTGTTAGACAATGTGAAAGAACCAACTGAAGTACACATAGTAGCAAATGTCAGCAGTAGCTTAGAAGATGATGAGAACGCACAAATACAATGGGACAAAGGGAAAACGTTCTTGGATTTCTTGAAAAAAGATAAAGAACCTAATGAAGGTGTTGAATTTAAAGAAGAAAAGATAGTAACGTCTGGTGACAATAAATATAATCTATTGACTGGTTCTATAAAAAGATTAGATATACATTGCCCTCCTTGTCAAGTATACACCACAAACGGCTGCCGGCCCAATTTATTTAGTTTTGATAGTGATTTCGATGAAGCCTGTATTATTTACAGCTCATCTTCGTTAGCAAAAGTGATAGACATGCACTACCGTTATCAACTGATAATAATCTCAATTTTAATAATTCTATTTAACTCGCTATAAATGCGGTTATAGCTCATTCATGCAAACTATAGTTTGGTACCAACTGTGCAGTGCAAATACAACACTATAAAATTTTGGGACACTATTATAGAAAGGATCCACTTGTGAACTGTGAAGTAGGTAATTGCCTGATTAAACTTTGCTCACATTTGTAGCGGTAAAAAATGCTGAAAAAGAACCCTTTTAGTGTGTTTTATTAAAAAATTGCATAAAAATGATGTTATTTACGTGTTTTACCGACCAATTAATTAATTGGAGGCTTTTCCTTCAAATGTATTTCATATATACCAATATTATAAAACTATACCTATATAATATAACTACCAAGAACTACATAGAAAAAACCTTTACAGTGCAGTGGTGGTATTAGAGTAACATCTTTTATCCTACATTTAATTGTCGTCGCAAAGTTAAATAAATCTAATGAATTTTTCCTTAATAAAATTGTTTATTTCCATCACATTTACTTTCATGCCTACCTAAGTAACTAAAGCCCTATTATTAAGTTTTATTACAACTTTTCAGAGAAAATCGTTGGTAAATGAATATTGCCTTCTGCAGATATTAGTTACCTACATATGAATATAAGTAGGTAGGTACATATCT